>CM076569.1:595628892-595922051 GCA_034641835.2 Pinus albicaulis | reverse complement strand
TTTCCAAATAAAATGTTGTCATTACTATTTTTATGGTAGTTGAGCAGGTGGTTCCTAACACCGATGAAATCGTCCAATTTTGTATTATTTTGATTATGTTTAGTCTAGCGCAGGGGTGATAGGGCGGATAAAAGCCCCAATACGTTGTAAGCGGGTAAATAGGTAAAACCAGGAGTCCGCAAACCGCGGTTTACGGACCATGGTAAGTCTAGGCTAAATTGGTATAAATAGTAAGTCTTTTTGAGTCGATAGGTAGAAGATGAATAGAAGTGAATTCTAAGTGCAGATTGTTAGTTCTGGGTTTCGGGTGTTTGGGTTGGACTCCTGCTGGCTGTGTGCGCGGAGATCCTTTGTCCTGCTGTGTGCGAACCCTGCTGGCTATGTGCGTAGGTGGGATTTGGGGTTATGTAAGAATCTGCTCATAATATATGAGAAGTATTGCTGGTATTTGGTTCTAGATCTATCTGTCATTTGAATCTGCGCTCTGTGTTAAATCTGTGATAAGGTATGAATGATCTGTGTTATCTGCTGTGTTTATCTATAATATATTCTATTTGGTCTGCTACGCGTACTGTAATTTATATCTCTGTTGGTCGAACGCACGTGGATGCGGACCTAAGATCTAGATCTATAATACTGTGTACACTGGTTATCTCTTAAAGCCTGCGAACTAGCCCTGTTTTCATAGATCTGTGCGTTGTGCGTGACTTGGCTTACCTGCTCTCTTTCCGGGTGCGGAAACTTGGTTCTAGCACCCTCCCATACTGCTTCGGGTGAGACTTTGACCTGCGCAGGCAGGTCACTGCCAAAAGGGCCAGTAGTATATGGGTTTGTTGGCAAACCTTAATGTGCGAACTTGGGTCAGGACCCCTAAAGCCAACAAATGGTTCTGTTCCGGGACCAGGAGCATTTTGAAAGAGCGGTCAGGTAATGCCAGAATGCCAAAAGAAGGTAGATATGGCTGCGAATTTAAAACTACCTACCTTCAAGGGTGCAGGTGATGAAGATATGGATAGGTTCTGGTTTGTTGTTGAATCAGTATGGACGGCACAAAACATCACAAGTGATTCGGTGAAGCAGGCCCAGCTATCTTTGGCTTTCGAAGAAAGAACTCTAGATTGGTATATGGGATACATTGAACAACATGCAAATGCAACTATTGATGAGATTAAAACGACACTGAAGCAGCAGTTCAAAATACCTAAATTCTATTCGCAGATAGTCAACGAACTAAAAGACATCAAGCAAGGACCATTTGAATCTGTATGGAAAGCAAATCAGAGGTTAAAGAAAGCAATCAGGGAAGGCGGATTCTAGTATGATGACCGACAACACACAAAATGGTTCATCGCTATGCTGCTACCTCACTTACGGGTACCTATGGGACAACAATCTATAGAAACACAGGAGAAAGCATTGGAAGTAGCTATGAAGTTAGAAGCTGCCCCTAGGGATGATACACAGCTGGGGGTACAGCAGATACAAGGTCCGCTGGAAACAATGCATATGGAGATCCAGAATCTGCGCAAGGAGCGAGGGCCAAAAGCCAGCCCCGAAAAATGGTACATCTGATGCCGGGTAAATAGTCACACCAAGGATAAGGTCGTGGGAGTAAGATAGTGGTAAAGTCGGCCTCGTAATGACGGACCAATCTTGTGTCCGATCCCGAGCAGGCCGTAGCTCGTCGTGTGAGTAGCGAGTCTAAACCGGCCAAGCTCACTACCTTTTTCCCAATTAGGGTGACTGCAATGCATGATTTCGACATTGGCCCTGGCTCGCCTCCGGAAGGAGTTCGCGTGGGATGGCCATATGGCCTCCTGTACGCGCATTTCTACGTTCATTAATTGGCCAGCTCGAGGAGTCATTAATTCTGTGCAGGCGCTCTTTCATTATGCTATGGGCATTCAATAGGTTATGGCATCCATTCCAGATTGTTCGGCTAATGGTGATAGTAGGAATGCCTCTCTGCCTCCTTTAGACAGTGCATGCCCTCAAGGCTATGCAGAGCCCAGCATACGAACCCACACCGGGTGTCCTTTCACCCTCGTTGCTTGTTTTGAACCACTGCCTGGGTTTCACTTTTCCCAAAGATGCTTCTGTCGAACCAATCTCGCTCACCAGGCTCGAATGGTGGATTACTGGGGCGATGCCTCCCCTCTTGAAGCTCAGACGAAGGATTTCTCTTGCGAAATTTCCCCTCATTGTGTTTTTGGGCCTCCTGCTTGCCCCTTGCATTGTATTTTCTTTGCCAGCCTCAGCCACCATGCCGCGCATACGACACAGAATGCGAAGCAGGCATGGCTCTAGTAGAGGGCGAGCCTCACATCATCGACCCCACTCCAGTTCCGTCTCAGGGTCTTCTTCTGCTGAAGAGACTCAGGAGATGTGTCATGGTAGCGGTCGAAGGCATCATTGTGTCTCTATTCCTCTGGCTCAGCCATTCCCTCTCCCCTCTACTGACCCTCCAAATGTTGCAATTCCTCCCGCCTCCCATAGGTCTGCTCACTTGCCCATCCGCCAAACGTCTCAGCATGATGAATTTCGCTTTGAATGTTCTCATGACAATCCCATTGTCACTGCATACATCACGGTTACACTTAAAGAAGAGGCTCTTTTCCCCGTTCCCTCCCCTGAATCTTCCCCGATGCCTCCTCCTACCTCAAGCCCACCCAAATGCATGGCTCAGACAGCAGGCACTGCCCACCACGCAGAAGAAGCATCGTGCATGATGGTCAGAGTCTTGGACCAGGAAGGCGCCCTTAAAGGCGTCACGAATGACTATGTATATGAATATGCTTGCAGGGTGGTGGAAGAGCCTCCGTCACCAACTCAGGATCAGTGATATGCTCAGCTCACAGCTCTCTTGGGTATTTTTGCTCAATTTCCGTTGGAATTTTTTGTCTCTTTGTCTCAACGTGTGGATGCAAAAGCTGATTGTTACTCTTAGTTTACTTCTTTTTGTTAAGACATCATGTATACACTGTATTCCGGTTTCCCATCCCAGGGCAGCCAATTTGATTTCTAAAGGACTGGTTTCCCATCTCAGGCAGTCTAGACTCTTTCTGTTTAGCATGTTCTTCACGTCTAGTGCTCAGGCTCCCTAAGATGACACTGTGGCAGTTTTTGAACAATAACCTTTATACATAATAGCATTAGTTTTATTTAGAAAAATAAATAAATAGTCACACCAAGGATAATCGTCCATTACTTGTTGCGTATAGTGGGCTGCACGAGCACCCGGCCTCCTCGCGACCTGGTGGAGGCCACGGGATCCAAGGTCAATGTTATGGTGTGATGATCGTCGACTGGCTACACGACACTAGCCACCGCCCTAACAAGACCACATGCCCCCGGGAAGTTAACCAACCATGGTGCCTAGTTTCCGTTGCATCGCTAGCCACGATGAGCACCGCCGCACACAATGGCCGATCGACGAAACAGGAAGCATATTCTCGGGGTTCCCATTCCGATCCAGCTTTGCCCGCATCTCCGTGGGAAGCGGGGGGGTTCCCCGCCCAAGGTAGGCCGGCAGAGGCGCACTTGGCCGAGGACGAGGTCAAACTTGATCCTGCTACAACCGTGGGGAAGTAAACCATTTCGCACGACCGTTTAAACCCAACCTTCGGCCAGGACCTCGTCGTTATCAGAGACAAGGGATCGCTCGCTAGGGAGTGTTGGGCCGTGAATACAACCACTTTGTAACACTTATTTCATCCATTTTTACTCTTCTCTATTATATCATTTGTTATAATTTATCATTTAAATCCATTTTATAAATGATTTATGCTCTTATGGATGAAAATTATTTATCTTCCTTTATTTCTAATAAATTGATGATTATGAATTATTTTATCAATGATAGTTTTAATAAGTTGGTTATAACATTATTCACCATTTTTAGCCTCCAAGGTAATTTCCAGATTCAAGATTTGATCATTAAAAGTGCCAACTCAGAAATGCGCTGGAATAAGGAGTGACAGTTTTGCGGTTGAGATTCTGAGCAAATGAAGACGAATCTGGAAAATCCGGAACATGGGTTTTGTCCAGAACGGACCCAATTAACTTTAACAAAAAACGGTTTGCCCAAATTCGGCCTGTGTTGAGAGATTCGCAGAGTTCTTTAAGCATGATTTTCTCAGATCTGTTGTGGCGGCCGTCCTCCAAATCTCAGCTGCAAAGCCAAATTCGCCTTATTCTTGTTGATCAATTGGTTGGAAACAATCTAATTTTGTAATAGAAATCATGTTGTATTGTAACTACTCTCTGATCTCTCTTTATTTAAATCAGAACAGAGATCAGAGAGGGGAATGATTTGGAGATATGTTTTTATGTAATTTTCTGTTAAACATCAGTTCTGATTATTGAGTCTCGTGAGAACTGGTTCATTGTACTTTTGTTCGATGCATTAATATAAGCTTGGTGGTTCTCTCATCTCTGCGTCTGGATTAACTTAAGGCGGTGTCCCCTTGGAGGCTAAGGGCCCGGCCCCAGAGGACACTTGCTTCTGTATCACTACGATTTGATTTCTGCGTGGTTTGTTTATCGTTGTTATTTGGTAATCTGATATGCTTTATAAGTTTCTATTACATGCTCTGTTAAGATTAAATCATTAAGGTTTTTACAGATAGAATTGTGTGTTGACTCTGCATTATGTTATTGATCCTTTCGGAGTTAATTGCATGTTATTAGTCTTAACCGAATATTCTTACTGTTCTGTTACAGAGCTTTTATACTGAACATTCGTGTCATAGATTCATTTGAAGTAGTGTTCTTCATAATTGTTGGATTCAGAAATAATGTTGTTCTATTTGGAAGCACAGTCGTATCCCTGTTGATTAAGATTGATCAGATTATTATTTCAGCGTGTTGTGTGCGTATATGATTTACTAGCGCTGTTCATAATTTGTCAATAGTTAATGATGTTCCATTAGTGTGTTTTGCGTGATTTGCCTTAAGAGTGAAAGATTGTTATTTGATTGCATCGAGTTACGATTAAGTTTGATTTCGACTCGCGAGACTTGAATGTTCGTTTGTCGTTCCATTTTGCTATCTCGTCGTTCCATTTACTCGCATTTGTTGTTTTGGTGTGAGAGACGATCTAAGGCTGTAGTGAGCTTTGGCATTCACTGTCTAGCTCCCAGACCCGTGGTCTATGCTCTAATTTCCCTTCCATCAGTTTCCAAAGGGATGGGTTATCGCTGCCGAACCCTTGACTGATACATTGCTTATTTTTCCGAATGCATGATTGAAGTCTTAAAGTGCTTTGCTGTAAGTAGATTTTATTTCCAGCTTTCATTTACTTTTGGATTTTAAGCACTATACTGCAAAACATTACTCTTGAGTAAATAGCCGCCTCAGACTGAGTACACTCTTGAAACAAAAGTCGTCCCTGGGTTGACAATTAATGTGAGGTAATTAGGAGTTACAAAGACACCTTTTTATCGCTCCACATTTTGGCGCCGTTGCCGGGGAGAGTGTAGCCATTTCTAAAGAGTAGTGTGAATCCGATGAGTGCCTGCTAGGGAAGAGTTGGATCCTAAAAACGGAAGGTAAGAACCTGCGTACGGAGCATGTACAAGCCCTGCTCCACTGTCCGCTTTCCTAACAGATTTTTTGTTGCTTTGTTGGGTAGAAATAGATGTTTGAATTTTTGTGTGAATGAATTAGGAAAAAGATAGAAATTTAAAAAAAAAAATGGATCACATGATCTCATGCAAGTGGTGATGTAAGCACCACCCATTTCACTAACCGATTGACAGGAACATTTGAAGAAGGAGCCTCGAAGAAACACATGAAGAACATCTTATATTATGGTAAGAAATGGCTCACGTTTCTACTTTTGAATTTCCTATCAAAGATCTCGGAGGAGTGACACAAATGCACATAATTCCCCCATCTTTACCAAATTTTCATGGTTTAGCAAATGAAGATCCAGATACATTCTTATTTGAGTTCGAAATATTTTGTAGAGGATATGATTATTGTACTAATGATCAAAGATTGAAAGTGTTTCCTCTTACTCTAAAAGGAGCAGCTCTCCGATGGTTCATGAGCCTAGGTGGGAATTGCATCCAATCATGGGAGGACATGAAGAACATATTCTTGAAAAAGTACCAAGACTATTGCAAATCCAATGAAGAGATTTTCGGTATAATACAAGGGGACGATGAAAGTTTGGAGGATTATGTAGATCGATTTCATTATAACCTTCAAAAATCAAAGCATAAGCATTTGGAAAAAGAGATCTTAAAAACACTCCTTCTTAAAGGAATCAAAGATGAATTTTTAGAACTCTTAAATCTGATAGGAAAAGGTGATGTTTTTCATTTATCATATGATGATGTTTGTGAGTTGTGCATAAGGTATTCAAGAGGAATCTCCAAGGCTGGTAAGAATTCTAGAGATGTTTGTTCTTTCTTTTCCAAATCTGCTACAAGAATAGGAGACATAAGAGCTGAAATCAATGATTTAATTGAACATTTTAAAGTTGATTTTATTACCTCTCTAAGTTCAAAATTGGATGCTTTGCAGGTTCATAAAAATCAAGAATTGGATGAAGTGTTTTTCACTCATGACCGAAAGGAGCATACCATAGATGGTTGTTCTTCCTTATCTAGGATGGAAGTAACATATCAAAGAGGTGAGGAAGCTGCAATAAGGTCAAAACCATGGAAATCATGGCCTACAGGTATGGTTCAAAACACTTCCTCTTCACTTTCTTACTTGCATAATTCATTATGGAATACTAATGTGTTAGGGCAGCCATGTCAATTTCAATATAGCCACCAATCTTGTCTACAAGTTTGGCATGGCTCACCTTATGATTGCATGACTACTCTCCCTCATCTTGTAGCACAAGCACATTCTCCATATTTTCCACCAGCTCTTCCACAACACCTTGCTTGCCCATCAAAACCATTCACACAACCCAATCAACCACATCATCAAAATGCTCCATTCCTTACACATTTTCCTGCTCAACTAATTCCACACCCTCACCACAATAAACCAGTAAAACATACTTACAGTGTTGAACTGCCAAATTTACCCACCCTTCCCACCCATTCTATCTCACATGCGCCATTAGAGAAAACTTACAATGAGATTCAGAATGTTTCAAATTCAAAAATTGTAGAAGTTATGGAAGAAAATGAGCTTACTTCTAGTTTGCATCAACAAACCATTTTGAAAGCTCAAGAACTTAATCATATGATGGATATGGGAAATCAAGAAAATAACGGATATATTGAAGATTGGTTTCACTCCATCACCTGTTCGCAACATTGCTCCACACTTCAACAATTTTTGACTCCATCTTTTCAAGGGAAGTTGGCTTCTCATACCCTGATTTTCATTAATATGCATTTTTCAAATTTGGGTATGTGTATACGTGAAGCCTTATTTCGAAAATGGCTCCACTGGAAGTACTCATATACGTAGTCATATTCATTTTTTCAAATAGGTTAGTGTAGAAAATAAAATAAATAAGGGAATAAATAAATGCATTTTGTTTTTTTATGTAAAACTAGTTGTTTTTTTTTTTGTTGTTGCAACACGCTATCGAAATCAACATCGGTGATAAATATTTCAATTTTTTTGTGTATGTAGATTGCAAATAACAATTCTATAAACACTTATATTTATTTTTTATCACCAATTTGAAAAAATTCTTGAATATCATTTTTTTGGCTTGCGGGCTTGATGAATTTTCTGGAAAAACAGTCGGGACAGTCATGTTTTGAGGGACCAAAAATGAATATTTTTAAAACTTGTTTCTACCCTAGGTAGCCCTTGATGTCTACTTTCTAACCCAATTTGAATCAGTCAATTTGGATTTGAAACGAAAAAGTTAGAACCAAAACATTGACCGGATGTCTAGCGGGCAGCTCAGGAACAGAGTTGGGACAGTCAGTTTTTGGAGGCCTAAATGACCATATTTTTAAAACCTGTTTCTATGGTAGATTCCCCTATGAATATAGTTTCCAATGAAATTGGAATCACTCATTTTCGATATCGTATGGGGAAGTTATGATCAAAATACTGACTGTCTATCATAAATCAGCACCCTTAAAACTCTGTTTTTCCGGATGTTCCTTACAGTATTTGACCTATCAATTCTTCTTGTCTTCAAAACCTGTTTCTATTGGAAATAAATAAATGAATCTACTTTCATTTCCAATTTGAATCATTTGAATCCGACATCAAACGAAGAATCTATGCTTGAAATATCAATCGTTGGTCTAGATTGGGTAATCAAAAATGACTCTACTATGCAGGTTGTTCTAAAACAAAATTGACATAGCATATCATTGAAATTTTAAAACCTGTTTCTATTGCAAATAAACCTTTGAATTAGCTCTCATTTGGCTTTGGAATCACTCAATTTGGATGAAAAACAAAGAAGTTGTGATTAAAACACTGCTGGTTAGTATGGTCGACCACTGCTCTCCCGCAAGTGACAAATAAATTTTACTTTGTTATTTTCTCTATGGATTTGTTATACAGAGTAACTACTTGTTAATTTTTTTCATAATTCTTGGATTAAGGGAGCCCGTACACCTCTCTTTCTCCATGATTTAATGTTTTATTGCAGGTAGATACTCGTTTTTTGCAGGTCCTAAGAGAAAAAGAAGGTCAATTTATGGACGAGTGATTTTGAAAGAAATTTTAAATGAAACAAAGGAATTTCATCCAACTCATTACCCAATGGATTCATAATAGAAGAAATGAAGAATTTATTTCCATTGGAAGATTCATGTCTTATCACTGCTGCCAAAATATTTTTCAAAGAGATCATTTTTTTGACATAACATCATAGTTGTTGTCACTTAATTTAGTTATTTACATATTGTTTTTAAATAAAACGTGTTTCTTTTCTGATATTTTTTATATTTTGTGTTTCAGGTGTTGCTTCATTCAAACTGTGACCCATCTTCAGCATCAATACAGTGAACAACTAATTCATTCTTTGCGTGCTCGCATTTCATGCTTGTGCATTTTTACTGTTCTTTTTCTGAAGGGACAGCGTTTGTGTGCACTGTTGTCGTTTTGCTGTTCCTTTTTCAAAGGGACAACAATTTCGTTTTATTATTCCTTTTTCAAAGGAACAACACCTTTTTGGTCAAGCAGTTCCTTTGTCACGGGTCATTTTGCCATTCCTTTTCCACGACTCTTTTTGTTGTTCCTTTTTCACGTTTTGCTGTTCCTTTCTGAATGGAACAGCACTTCTGCACTTCCACTTTTTGTTGTTCCTTTCCGAATGGAACACCACTTCTACATTTTCACGTTTTGCTATTCCTTTCCAAATGGCATAGCACTTCTGCATTTCCACTTTTTGCTGTTCATTTTCGAATGAAACACCATTTTTCCACTTTTACGTTTTGATTGTTCCTTTCCAAATGGAACAACACTTCTGCACTTTCACGATTTGTTGTTCCTTTCCGAATGGAATAGCACTTTTTGCACTTTTCATTTTTGTTGTTCATTTTCCAAAGGAATGACACTTGTGTTTTTGTTGTTCCTTCCTCCAAAGGAACGACATTTGCATTTTCACACTTTTTTTTTTGTATTTTTGCTTTTGGTGTGCATTTCCCTTGTTGTTCCCTACAAGGAACAACACTTTTTTGAGTGTTTTTGCTGTTCCTTTTTTCCAAAGGAATGACATTTGCCTTTTCACACTTTGTTGTGTATATTTTTGTTTTTTTGTGTGCTTTTCCTTTGTTGTTCCCTACAAGGAACTACACTCTTTTTACGTGTTTTTGCTGTTCCTTCAAAAGAGCAACCCTTTGGGAGTATTTTTGAGAACAACCTTTCCTTTCTCTTGTGGGACTATTCCTAGTTCATCTCAACCATTTGACTGATTCCCCTTCATGGCCTGAAGTACACTATTTTTACGAGGACAAGAATTATGGATTCTATTGAAGCGAGTTAATATCATTCACGTTATGATCTTTAACAGGACAACTCCTTGATGATAGATTATTTTCAAAAGGGACACAATTATTTATATACTACTTTACTGCATTGTTTTCTGTTGAACATGATATTGATTGATCATCTTAATACCATGCCGGTTCCACCCTTCCTGGTTATAATCTTCTCTGTCTATAATAAATGAGATTATGGGTATATTTTTTTCTATTGACATGTTCAACTTCTTCCACCATCCCTGCTCTTAAGGAGTACTGAGCCTCCCTCTTTTTATCATAAAATTGTGTAATAACAACAAAATTTTGTTCACAGATGGAGGATAGGGGGTCTCATTACGAGCCATCCTACCATGTTCATAAGGTTGTAAGAAAGTGACATTCCCATTATGGCCACCACACCAGGGTTATGATCCATTGGATAGTCAAATTATCCTTGGAACAAGAGGTCTCATCACGAGCCGGCCTGATCACTTTTGCTACATCCCAGTGAATGGCAGTGTGGTTATCTGGTTACCACGCCAGCACACTGATCTCTTCTGTAGAACAACACTGTAACTCTCCATTTATAAATTGAGAATCCTGGCTCATATGGGTTAAAAAGCAACCCCGCCGAGGCTATGGACGCCTGCTGGCAGCAGCGACTCTGCTTATGGTATTGAAGTTATATCTTATCGTCAATTATTATTATAATACCATTTTCTTATTTTTTTCTTTTTATCAGAGAAGTTATTTCCTTAACTTTTTCCCTGTTTTGAACCTTTATGCATGAGAAATTGTTTTATGATCAATCGCATCATTTTCAGCTAGCATACTATCAGTAAAGCATCTTTTTTGCATATTGTTGTTCTTTTTCTCTTTTTCATCACCTATCATCAATTCAAAGCGTCCTATCTCTTATTCATAACTATCTTTACACACTCTGCTCTCATTATAACCATAACTCTCGCTATCCTATCATTGATATGTGCACTCTGTTTCATTCACTGCTATATTGTTCATTCCCTTGCCTTGCCATCAGCACAACACCTCTCATATGCTTTATGGTCATGGAATTCCTTTTCCAATTGGAGGGGGGAATGTATGCATTATGGGATTGCATGCGATATGATTACTACACTCTGCCATAACTTGTTGATTTGACAAAAGTTTTTCTGATTGAAAGTTTTGCATGCATCTTATCTGTTGCTATTCAAACCTAACACTATGGATTCAAGAACATTGTATGCAAAATAGTGCTTTGTTTATAGGAGAACAACAAGTATGGGCAGAATTCTATTCACAACATGACTACAGTATTGCAACTAACAGAAGAGGCTCGAGCAACTCGCATACGTGAACAATTCTTCAGACATGATGTGCTTACCTGGATTCCACCTTTTGCATCACTTTCAGCACCAACTCTGCCTACATCAGCTTCAACAACTGCCAGTGCATATATGTCATTCCACATTTTTGGAGGTAAAACTTGAGGTAAAATAGCATAATTTTTTGATTTATTACGAATTTAGGAGAATTTCATAAAAATCCATTTTGAGCATCATTTATCATCCTTCAGTCCACATCTATACCACTCCCTATTTTTCAGCGGCATATCATTTTCGAGTATGGGGGAGTGTTCCTTTCATTCATTTCTTTCTTATGACCATGTCATCCATATTCTTTATCATCCATTGTTATTCTTATTCATTCTCAACACCTCCATTATTCCATGTTGTTTTACACCAAGCATAGAATTCAACAGCTGGTAGCAACCACCTCAATTTTTTCTAGCATCGCATGAGGGCATGCTAATTCTTCAGTGAGGGGGAGGAATTGCTATGCATGATGGATGTTTTCAATTTTCTTTCTCATTTAAGGCATACAATTTCATTTTTACACAATGCAGAAATTGATTTCCATAATATTTTTAAAAAAAACCATGAACTCAATTCTTGTGATTTCTGGAAAACACAGACGTATCATTAATACAAACCCAGATAATTTCAAGATAAATTGGTTCATAAAATTTCGGAAATCATGCACTCTCACCTACAGCCATTTTGTTTATATCTCATGATCCATGCATCAAAACGATCTGATTTTTGGATCATAAAGGCATTCATACATTATAAATTTACTTGCCAAATTTCAACAAAAGCCGGTTGGTAGTTTTTGAGAAAATGGTTAATGAAATTTGCTGTTACTTATATCATATTTTGTTGCAACTTCATACATATAGTTGAATGTCAATGCAAAAATTGTTATGCCTTCATCAAGATTGCTAAAATTGAATATTCATTAATTAAGGAAGCATTCATTTGTTCTCAAATTTTTATTGCTTGGTTAACACATGGGTTTTGTCTTGGGGTTGCATGAAGACATGCAATATATTCAGGTTTTCGTTGCATGAGGACATGCAACATATTGAGTGTGGGGGTGTGTTGGGTCGTGAATACAACCACTTTGTAACACTTATTTCATCCATTCTTACCATTCTCTATTATATCATTTGTTATAATTTATCATTTAAATCCATTTTATAAATTATTTATGCTCTTATGGATGAAAATTATTTATCTTCCTTTATTTCTAATAAATTGATGATTATGAATTATTTTATCAATGATAGTTTTAATAAGTTTTTTATAACATTATTCACCATTTTTAGCCTCCAAGGTAATTTCCAGATTGAAGATTTGATCATTAAAAGTGCCAACTCAGAAATGCGCTGGAATAAGGAGTGACAGTTTTGCGGTTGAGATTCTGAGCAAATGAAGACGAATCTGGAAAATCCGGAACATGGGTTTTGTCCAGAACGGACCCAATTAACTTTAGCAAAGAACGGTTTGCCCAAATTCGGCCTGTGTTGAGAGATTCGCAGAGTTATTTAAGCACGATTTTCTCAGTTCTGTTGTTGTGGCCGTCCTCCAAATCTCAGCTAAAAAGCCAAATTCGACTTGCTGTTATTGAAAGATGGATGTAAATCTATTTTCTTGTTGATCAATTGGTTGGAAGAAATCCAATATTGTTATGGGAAGATTGTATTTACTATTCAATTTCTCCTCCTTCTGATTATAAAAGGAGAAGCACGTATTGTGTAGAGGGAGGATTTGGGAATATGCTCTTATGTAATTTCTGTAAAACATCAGCTTTGATTATTAAGTTTCGTTGAGAACTAGTTCAATGTATTTTTGATCGATGCGTTAATGAAAGCTTGGTGATTATTCCACCTCTGTTACTGGATTAGCTTCAAGCGGTGTCCCCTTGGAGGCTAAGGGCCCGGCCCCGGAGGACACTTGCTTCTGTATCACTACGGTTTGATTTCCGCGTGGTTTGTTTATCGTTGTTATTTGGTAATCTGATATGCTTTATAAGTTGATATTACATGCTCTGTTAAGATTAAATCATTGAGGTTTTTACAGATAGAATCGTGTATTGACTCTGCATCAAGTTGTTAATCCTTTCAGAGTTAATTGCATGTTGTTAAGTCTTAACTGAATATTCTTACTGTTCTGTTACAGAGCTTTTATACTGAACGTGTTATAGATTCATTTGAAGTAGTGTTTCTCATAATTGTTGGATTCAGAAATGATGTTGTTCTATTTGGAAGCACAATCGTATTCTTGTTGATTAAGATTGATCAGATTACTATTTCAGCGTGTTGTGTGCGTACGTGACTTACTATAGCTGTTCCATAACTTGTCAATCGTTGATGTTGTTCTATTAGTGTGTTTTGCGTGATTTTCCTTAAGAGTCAAAGATTGTTATTTGATTGCATTGGAGTTAATAGATTAAGTTTGATTTCGACTCGCGAGACTTAGCTGTTCGTTTGTTGTTCCATTTTTCTATCTGCCGTTCCATTTTACTCGCATTTGTTGTTTTGGTGTGAGAGACGATCTAAGGCTGTAGTGAGCTTTGGCATTCACTGTCTAGCTCCCAGACCCGTGGTCTATGCTCTAATTTCCTTTCCATCAGTTTCCGAAGGGATGGGTTATCGTTGCCGAACCCTTGACTGATACATTGCTTATTTTTCCGAATGCATGATTGAAGTCTTAAAGTGCTTTGCTGTAAGTAGATTTTATTTCCAGCTTTCATTTACTTTTGGATTTTAAGCACTATACTGCAAAACATTACTCTTGAGTAAATAGCCGCCTCAGACTGAGTACACTCTTGAGATAAAAAGTCGTCCCTCGGTTGATAATTAATGTGAAGGTAATTAGAGTTACTAAGACACCTTTATCGCTCCTACGTGCTCGATTCTAAAGAGCAAGGGTTCGTGAGAAGAATGTCAACGCTAAGCAAAATGTGCAGAAAACAGGATGAAAAAGAACCCCGTGAGACAGATCACTTAAGAAGTGTCAATAAAAGAAGTTATGACAGAGGAGAACATCCCCCAAAGAATCCCAACCGCAATCGATGGGTGGCGATCATGGCGTAAGAGGAGCGTATGGATATTGAACGAAGGAGGAGGTCAAACCATTTCGCAAGCGTGTATGAAGCTACCGCGTTTCGACAAACAAGCCATGGAAAGTCTTCGGGGAGCTGACGATGGGTGCGCAAAGAAGACCCTTCTAGCACGCGCAAATACACAATGTGCACAAGCTATATAGACAAAAGAAACGAATGAGACAGAAATGCAAATCTTGAAAGTGTAGATCGGCGACTGGAAATAGATCAAGTTATCCTTGATCTGGGATCAGATGCGAACGTGCTCCCTAAGTAGACTTGGCAGCAGATGGGTGAGCCTAAGCTCGAATGGTCCGCTGTACAACTACGCATGGCTAATCAATAGAATATAGTACCATTGGGAATATTATCAAAAGTAGTGGTGGACATTGCTAGAGTCAGGGTACGAGCTGATTTTGAAGTTATCCAGATAGTAGAAGATACGGACCCCTATCCAGCCCTTCTAGGCTTGGATTGGGCGATCGACATGGGAGGTATCGTCAACTTAAAAAAACGAAATATGATGTTCGAGAATAACAGAATACGCGTAATCATCCCATTAGACCCTACCGAGGGGGACAGGAATACAAAAACAGTCCATGGGAACGAAGAAATAGATAACCTCTATAGATTATCCACGCAGGCTAATGAACGAATCAATCCTACGACCAGGGGTACCAACACTAGAAATCAAGATAATGAGGACCCTTCTGATTTAGACGAGAAGATGGAACATTGGCAACGACGATTACAAAACGCCTCCACTTTACGATGCCTCCAAACTACTAGAAATATCAGGTGCATGTCAGCTGAGGTAAGAGATCTACCCTAGTTTGATGGTTCGGGATATGTGGAGGACTTCCTGCAAGCCTTTGAAGCCATGGTTCCGAGGGAATGTAGGTTGGGAGCCCTTAAAATGACACTACAAGGCGCGCCAGCACAGTGGTGGGGACTACACGAGCAAACCTTCTAGGTATGGGAATAATGTCGAACTATGTTGGTCTTAATATTTGCAACACCAGCTTATCAGGGTGACACAAGTATGACATACAGATCCTTGACCCTATAACCCCGAGGGAACAAACCTGTGTTGGGGGAGGACGTACCATTGCTCAAGATGAATAAGTCAGTAGAAATTCCAAACACACTAGGGCTGCGAAAACTAGTCGTTAGCATTATAATGTCTGGTAAAAAGAAAAATTTACCGTTGGAGGCAATGGTCACCCGACAATTCAGAGCACAAATCGGGGAAAGTCCTAAGCCCTACGTAGATTTTACCCAGCCATTGGACAACGAAAGACACTATAAAACCACTGGGATGGCCCAGATCAGAATTCTATCTCAGTTGCATAACTTATACCCCATAGTCATAAACTATCAGAGCATTTGGGTCTACACTGCGTCAATCATGTCTACCCGAAACCCCCCTGCGAGTAGCCAACCAGAAGTTGAATTCGTCTTCCAGGAAAGAGAAACAGCTACTAGCCCCTCAGAATCTTCGATACCCACAGAGGAAGCAAGTGACGAAGTCATGGAGATTGAGTCTGAGGAAGAAGATATACCCATAACCCCATTACCAGAAAAGGCAAATAACCAGCCCAAAGCTCAGAAAAGCCTCCGAAGACTACAAATTGGGCTCTGGGAAAGCCGAGGACATCGCCAAGAACACCCAAGTCATCTCATGCCCCACCTGGGCCAGACGAGGTCCTCCCAGCTAATCCAATCAACTAGTTACCCCCATTCATCCGGCCACGAAGGACATCGACCCAAATGCCACAAAATTTAGATGGCCTGATCACTTACTTACAAACACCGCTAACCCCTATGGGGGTCCTGGTCATTGGTGATCCTTGCGGAAAGCTCCATGAGGTTAAATTTGATGATCATGACTTGAAAAATTACGCAGTGTTCCCTGATCTAGCTCCCGCGTTGTACTTCGAGATAGTCCATGCACCTGCGGGAGTCAGAGTCATCCCTCAGCAATGGGTATCTAGATTGGCCAAATATGGGATCCTGAACCTATTACGAATGCCCCACTTTGGCCATTACAACATCACAGATCGGTTAGCCCGGCAGTTGCTTGCCCTAATTCATGACGACTGTTTATGGATTCGTGAAAGAGTCCCCATTGATGTTGCATTAATCCACAGAATAACTGGTCTCTCCATGAAAGGACCACAGCCCATGGAGAAAGTGGGTAAGAAACATGAGGGGGAAATCGCGACCAAATTACGGCAGGCATACCATGTAAAGAAAAATAAGAGGGGTTTTATCATTGATTCCATCAATGACCCAGCAATGCGAATGGGTACCCAGATATTAGCCTGCAAATTAATGTGAAAATGCTAGGTTGCAATGGTCCCTGCGTATGTCATACGGGTGGCAGGTCAGTGTGCCAAAGGGGGCTGCTTCAATTGGGCACAACACTTGCGGGACGAATTTCTGTCCAATGTTCGTGAATCACAAGAACAAGGAAAAGCCTTTTTCTACTCTTGTTTGATGTTTCTTATCGCCCTCGTCACATGGGAAGCACCTAAGGAATCAGTCATCCCCGCGCTCAATCTGGGCATGTGTGAAGGAGCCCGGTATGCTCACTTATGGGATTCCAAAGATGCACAGCAATTAGAGGATAACCAAGTCTTTTGGGTTCTTTTCCAGGGTAATGTAGCAGCAGCCATCAATTCGTGCCCATGGCTATCTCCTATAATATACGAAAGATATAAGGGTATCGCCAAGTTTCAGGTCACAATGCACCATATTCAAATCTACAGTCTTAAGAATAAAACCTGGATGACTCTTCCTTATATGGTAACAGAGTGGGAGATTGACGAGGTGATTGCACGATGGCCACCTACTTGGAAGATCGGCTTCAAAACCCCTGCGAAGAGTAATGCGAATACAAGCAAAGTTGTAACAGGCCCAAGCAGACAGACGGGAATGGATGATAGAACAGTAGTCACAACGACCATTCCCTCCACGCATCATCCCAACAAGGATACTATAGCTACCAACTAGGCTATGCCGTAGGATATCAGTGTCGAGGGTACCAAGTGGACAGGAGGGCCAGTACAAGGAACTCGGAAGAAGCAATGGCCCCAGCGACTAGAGAAAGATGAAACAGACACCCTAACTAACGGGGATCTCGATAATATTGCAGATGTTGTTACATTGGCCATAGAAGAGAAATAGGCAGCTTTAACAGAGCAATAAAAAAATGCAATCGACACCATTCAAGCGGAGCTGTGCACTCTACAATTAAAAACAGATACTTTGCAGACAAGCATCACCCAACGAAGAAACCCTTCGCCTCCTAGAAAACCTGCACTAGTTACAGAGGAAAGGCGTCTCTGTGCAATCCCCAGTGCTGCTCTTGGATCCGTCAGACCCGGCAATGCATCTCCCAGAAGGATCAGGCATACAGCTAAATCTTGCCCAGTTGTAGCACGAATCAGTAAGGGACATCCACACGGTGGTTTTCCATGAAATTTACCATCGAGACCAACTAGTACATTAGCAACTATGTATGGCTGAGCAGACGATAGGATAACAAAACGCCGACATGCTTCTCACGGTCTCCCAGTAAGCCGAACTGGAAATAGCGATACACTAGGTGTATACGGACATAGTAGCAAACGTATCACCTGATACCACCCCGCGAGCTAAAATTGAAGCACTGGTGACCAAATTAAAGGCTTCCCAAACAGAGTTGCAGGCCTTCAAGGCACAAATGGAACAACAAATCCGCGATATTCAGGCCAAGTTGCAACCTGATACACCTCCAGAGATAAGGGCTCAACGGGCTGCGTTAGTCACGGCTGCCACGCACACCATTACGGAACATATTTATCAAGGTACGCAGTTACTGGTGACAACCTTGTAGCTCTGGATGAATGTTCAACATGATCCGAACCTTCGACAAGTTAATCAGGAGCTCTGTTAGACCGAAGAATAATGTGAACAGATCGGGGCTACCATCGCCACTCTGATCCCAGCACAATGCATCGCCCGTCTAAAGACCAGCGAGGTCCTCCAAGTTGAGATTGAGGAACTTCGGCACAAGAAGGATGCCATCGGGAAGAGATTGAAGCCATGGTCTACCAAGGCCCTTCAACTTTCTCAGGACACATAGACTGTGGTAAAACGACTCAATCAGACACTGGAGAGTGTGACTGCTGCAATAGAAGGTCCAATCTCGCAAAAGTTAGTAGATATTGCGCAGAATGTTGCGGCGCAGAGCCTAGAAGTCTTGGCCCCATTGGTTACAGTTGTTGAGGCAATACACGCATAGGTGGAGGCTCCACCACCGCAGTGACTCAGGATGAGTCACAAGATTGTGTTAGGGGATTTTTGGAGCAGGGTCTCCCACACTAATGAAAGCTAGTCCAATTTTGTATTATTTTGATTATATTTAGTCTAGTGCAAGGGTGATAGGGTGGATAAAAGTCCCAATACATTGTAAGTGGGTAAATAGGTAAAACCTAGAGTCTGCAAACCACGGTTTGCGGACCATAGTAAGTCTAGGCTAAATTGGTATAAATAGTAAAATTTTTGAGTCGATAAGGAGGAATGAATTAAAAGTGAATGCTAAGTGCAAATTGTTAGTTCGGGGTTTGTGTACCTGGCCTGACTCATGCCGGGCCGGTGCGCAAGATCCCTGTCCCGGCCGCGTGCGGACCCTGGCTGGTCGTAGCGTTAGGGATTTAAAGCTATGTAAGTATATGTCGATAATATAATGAGAAGTATTGCTAGTATTTGGTTCTCGATATATCTCGTTATATGAATATGCGCTCTCGTGTTAAACTGGTGATAAGGTACGAATGATCTGTGTTATCTGCTGTGTTTATTTATAATATGTTCTATCTGGTATGCTACGCATACTGTAATTTATATCTTTTTTGATCAAACGCATGTGTATGCGGACCTAAGATCTAGATCTATAATACTGTGTACACCAGTTATCTATTTAAGCCTGTGAACTAGCCCTATTTCCATAGATCTGTGCACTGTGTGTGGCTTGGCTTATCTCCTCTCTTTCGGGGTGCGGAAACCTAGTTCCAACACCCTCCCATACTACTTCGGGTGAGACTTTGACCTGCAAAAGTAGGTCACTGCTGAAGGGGCCAGTAGTATAGGGGTTTTTTGGCAAACCTTAACGTGCGAACCTGGGTCAGGACCCCTAAAGCCAACAATGGTGCGTTGTAATTGGATGCACAAAAGCTACAATGAAAATATTCTTCCATTAGGAACTTGTTCACAGTGGGATTTGTGCATTGAAATAAGATGGACTCTAGCTCAATTGGAGTGAATGAGAAAAATTGGACTTCACAACCAAGTTTGCTAAACACATAACCACAATTTTTACTATGTAAAGTGACATTTTTAGTACCTTCTCCTTAGTTTAAATATAGCTAATTAAAGTAAAAAACAAAAGTTATTTTAATTTGTTGATGGATAGATGAATAAAATAGAAATGGTAAATCTCCATTTTTTGCAATAAAAAATTATAGTAATTATTATGTAACCGATGATTTTATGCACCAAATAAGGTGTTAGCCCCAATGACAAAGACAAATAACAAAACTGTAGTAAAGATCATAAACAAATGAAATTAGAAAAGCCCCATACAATTTATATCATGTTGCCCCATACAATTTCTAGCATAAACAATATGGTTTCCAGTTGAAAGCACATGCAAAAGATAAAAAAATATTTGAGATGGATGAAATTTTTGCAATTAAAACCTTGTTATATCATACAAATTCCAACTATTAAAACACAATTTCCAATTGAAAATTTATGCATAATTTCAGAAATGTATAATGAACAAGATGGCTAGAACATATGCAATCAACTCATAGTTGTCCCATAAAATTTCCAATATTCATAATGTCGCCTTTCAAACGAGAGCTATAATTTTCTATAAAAAAAAACTACTTTGAAAGAAAATCACTGTACAAATAATTATTATGTAAATTAATAATAATACTTATATTAATGCCCAATAAAGATGTGAGCTCGTTGAAGTGGACTTGTGCATCACAAAAATGATATTTCACTGATTTGTAATGCACAATGTACCTATATGACAATTTTTGCACGAACTGTTAATGAGGAGACATTTCAGCTGAAATATAAATAACCACACGGAGACACAACTAAATCTTCATCAATATAAATGAAAATATGCATATGTTAAAAACATAAAATAAAACATACAACATAGAAATATAAATAAAAATATGAATTTATAAAAATATTTAGTTCTAAATAAAAATAAAAAATTAAGCTCACTTTTGTATTAGTTATAACAACTATGTTGAATAATAAAAAAACAAAAATCACATGAATCACATTGCCAACTTTAACTTCACAAGTTATTATTTTTCAAATCTTGATATTTGAGTGCAAACAATAATGACAAGAAGTCTGTAAGATTTGAGTAGAATGAAGAATGTGATGTGTATATATAAGACAACTAGAGAAAATTACTCTCAAATTTTTTAATTATATTTGTTTATTAGTTTTAAAATTAGTTCTGTAAAGCTTTTTATTTGAAAACAACTTTCCTTTTCCAAATACAAAACAATTGAAATAGTGTCAAGATTAAACACAGTTATTATTAATGAATATGATTTTAGTACTGCTAGGGTAAAATTATAAATATATGTCGAGACAAAATATTTCTCTTCAATACACTATGGAGATCTAAATCTTGACGGAGATCTAAAATGATGAGTAAAGCTCAGCCCTGTCCACTGCAACAGCGATAACGGTTTCGAAATAGCGGTACCTTGCCTTCAAGACAGCCTATTTAAAATTAATAATACAAATAATACAAAATAATATAAATTCTGACACTAAAATTATTAAATATTACGTGGCCAGATATTTATATTCCACATACTCTTAATGCCCCAAAATACTCTTGTGAAGCCACATGCTCCTGGTCTCTGAAAAGTAACTTGAGGTGGATTGAGAGTGATGGCAAATGTGTTTTTGCCACCGAAAGCGAAAAGAAGTTACACAAAATAAGTGAATTTTAAGGAAAAGGTTCGATAACGTCCAAAGGTCCTTTAGTTTTTGGGGTGTTGTGTTATTTTTTTTTTCCTTTGTAAAAATATTTATTTATGTTAGAAAAGATTATAGTTTTATTTTATTTATTTATTTTATATAAAATTAAGTTAATATTATTTTAATTATTTATTTTATATAGATTTGATTTAATATTATTTTAATCATTAAAAGAAGAAAAATATTAAATAGTTTTATTCAATATTATTCCTAATTGGTTTTTATCAACTTATATGATTAACAATAATTAGACAGTTTGCATAAATTTTATAAATATTTAAAATAATGTAATTGGTCAAAATAATGTTAAGTATAGTGTTTGAATTCTTCATACCCTACTCAACACTTTGATAACCATATACATAATATAAATTCACCTGATAATTTTTATAATACTAGTCATGACGAAAATGCTTAATATCTTCTAGAAAACTTATTGTTAATGTTTTAATTCCACTTTAATGAACTTTCACACACTCTACACTAATCAATTTCGGTCTTGTGTAGCAGCTTGCCTTGTACTATCACATCTCTTATGAAACCAACTCTTCCTCCATAATTCAATGT
Organism: Pinus albicaulis; assembly: GCA_034641835.2. Taxonomy (NCBI): domain Eukaryota; kingdom Viridiplantae; phylum Streptophyta; class Pinopsida; order Pinales; family Pinaceae; genus Pinus; species Pinus albicaulis. Next base: position 595,900,059 of record CM076569.1, on the reverse strand, counting down.
TTTACCCAAATGTCACATCATTAAGAGAACCCTAGATTAGTATAACATGGTGCCGTCATTGCCACTGACTGGTAATTATTTGCACCATGTAAGCATACTCATTGAAGTAGATTGAGCCTTAGATATGATATCATAATCAATGATAGAATAAAATAATTAGATAGTTTAAGAATGGAATGTCAGACACAATAATTGTTGGAAATGTTGTCATTGATGGAAAAGGAGATGGAAAAGGAGGAGCACCTGAAAAAACAACAAGGCAAAGAGAGAAGCAAAGTAGCAGAGAGGCGGAGGCAGTAGAGAGGTAGCAGAGGTAGTAAAAGAGAGCAGCAGAGTTAGCAAAAGAAGCAGAGATAGTATCAGTATTGTTGAGCTCAAATGTTGTGTGACAATATAATGGGGGTTCTGCATATAATTGAATAAAACCCATATAATTACTGAGACAGGGTTGAATATTCATTTGTGTAAATTTTGTGAGTAGATCTATGCTACTTGTGAAGTTTCAACAGAATTTGAATTAAGTCTAAATTTGGCTGTATGTGTTAAAACAAAGAAAGGAACCTTTATAAGGCTTTTAAGTCAAAAATGAAAGAGAAATTCTCTGTAAACAGAGTAAGAGGTCGAACACTCATTCGGGGTTTATGATAATTGAGCTTATATGTATAAATGAGGAATTTGTTCTAAATTCTGTATGAAACTTATATGCATTCTTGGTCGAACTCTGTGTGAGAAATAATTGAGTTTCTGTGGCAGTTGTGAAACTCTGTGTTTTGATGAAATGCACTGGAGCATAGGATTGCAGAGATCCTGTAATGAAATCGAACCAATTATTCTAGTGCGGGACTGAGAAGGCGCTATTGGAAAGAATACTCAATTTCGATGAGGATCCGAACTCTGATAACATTGCAAAGTTCGAAGTCAAAAAAAAGGGGAGATCGATGGCGCAAAGGGAATAAAGTCTATTTGGAGACCTATTCTGATCCAACGAGGAATTGGGGTTTAAGGGAATCGTTGCAGATTAATTTAATGGAACAGTCCTTTCAGTAAATCAAGGATCGATGGAGTTGAGATTATCATGGGAAACAAAATGAATTAGAACGGGGGTGCACAGTTCTTAATTAAAAGAGTATATTTGTATTAGCTGAAGGGTGGAACAAGAAGTTATTAGTCCATTGGATCTGTTCGAACCGAAATATTGAACCAGGTATGCAAGAGTGCAGTGTTAAATGTTTGAAGTGGAATGTTGAATGGAGAGGCGGAACCGTGAAGCATAAACATGTGGAGGCATTGTGTTATAATGTTGAGAAAGCAAGAAGAAACAGGAGCGAGAGTGGGAATTCCTTGTAATAAGACGTAAAATGAATGATGCGGAACCTTGAGCCAGAGGGCGCAGAACCGAAAGGCGTGAACAGTGAAACCAGAGTTTTGGAAACCGACAGTATTGCGTTATTCAAAAGTGGTAAGAAAAAACGCTCAAAAAAAACACAATGCCACAAACTAGATGCCACGTGTCCTAAGGTGGTTTTCTAAAACCATTTCCATCGCGCGTTTTTTATAAGTTAAGGTTCGTGCATTTAATTTGGGCGATATTGCACAAGGACTGTCGGATGAGGGTTTAATTGGAGGTTGGAGCGCAATGAGATATGTGTTGTTGGATGTGAATGGCAATTGGATTGCTGTGAACGACCACATATATATGTTAGAGCTGTGGGACCCAGAATCTAAATACGATTCGACATTGGGTTTTTAAAACCAATTATGAGTTCAAATAAAGTCGCATACGAGAATTAAAAAGGTTTGAGCCTTTGAGTAAAGGTAAGGTTATAAAGCCGTGGGTCATCATATAAAAGAATTTTATTATAAATCGAACATTTCAATATCCCAAGAAGTGATCCGTGAACCTTGAAAAGAACCTCATACATATGACAATTGACAAGCAATGGCACATATCATTGAAGGATGTGATTGCGATTAATCGCATCGGAACTATTGCAAAGGAATTAATCGCATCGGAGTGAAAGCAGAACATCGAAACATACCATTGAAAGTTGCAATTGCGATTAACTGCATCAGAACTATCGTAATCGCAATCGGAAATATTCAGAGGCGATTTATCACATCGGGGAATAATAAAAGTTCGGAAAGTGGGCCCGGAAGGGTGTTATCTATGTTAAAAGGGTCTGTTATTATATCGTCGAGAGTTATTTGGGTTATATGTTAATATATGTAGTGGGGACGAGACTTATATTGCCGGTTAGCAAGGTCATATACTTTGACTTTGATTCATAAATGAGTTGATATGTCTTGAACCATAGAAATTGTGAGTAGAAGAAAAAGCCTCTGAAATTAAAAATAACATTGGTCGGGTTTTATTAAAAGAACATCGTATATACTTGAGGGTTTATAACCTTATTAAAGGAAAGTTCCGCACAGTATTGAAATTTTCAATTGAGATTATTGTGAGTTGCCCAAATTGTGCATTATATTGGAGGAAAAATTTGGGATGCATTTTATATGCACAGAGAGAGAGAAAATGTGAGTTTGATAAGTAGGCATGCCATCATATTACATGCTGGTGTTTGGGTCTAAATCAAATTCAATGTTAATACATGCATGGGTGCGTTGGACACACCAGAGTCAAAGATTGTGCATTAAAGCTTCAGAATTAATTTAAACTACCAGATCTGAAGGAAAAGTAGGGGTACATGCATAGAAAGCTGGAGAATATGTAGAACTGAAAAATACAGTGAACAGAGTATGCAAAACAGTTACGTGACAGCTACAGATACACAATTTCAGTGAATAGCAGATTTATGCAGAACAGTTACCTGACAGCAACAGAAAAGACAAAACCAGCAAGCCAAGTGCTAGAAATAAGACTGAGTGAAATTGATATATGTAACTGAAAAAAATGAATGTATATGTTTTAATTGATTTTATATTGTTTGTGATGCATTGGCAAGTCTCCGGAGGAAAAAAAAAATCCCACTGTAATCTTGAAATTAGTACATATTGTTATATTTTTCTGAATGAGCTGGACAAAGAAAAGAGAAGGCTTAAGGCAAAGAGTCAGGGGTATTCACTTCGAATTCCCTGTGAGTCATGTGATGAACTCTATAAATGATATCACATTGATATGCATAGAGAGGTTATAGAATGAAAAAATGAAGCAGTGAGGCAGAGAAGAAGGAGGAGATGATAGAGAATCTGAGAAAATGCAGAGATGATGTGTATGATATGAAGGTCAGGACAAACAGCTGGAAGATGGTGGCCGTAACACAATATATCCGTTGCAAATCAGCAAATGTTTTCTTTTGAAAGAGTAAGGAAGTTGGAGCTTCCCTATCAAGTTGTAGCTTGATAGATATCAGTTGTAGCTGACTGAGGTAGGAGCCTCCTGTAGGTTGTAGCCTATAGAAAATAGATGGGAGTTGGTGCTTCCACATCAAGTTGTAGCTTGATAAAATGTCAGTTGTATCTGACTGAGGTAGGAGCCTCCTGTAGGTTGGTGCGTACAGAAAATTGATGGGATTTGGAGCTTCCTTGCAAGTTGTTGCTTGCATAATTGAGGTAGGAGACTCTTGTAGGTTGGTGCCTACATAAAATCAGTGGTGAGAGGGAGTTGGAGCTTGCCTTGCATCACATCAATAATAAGATGTGCTTTTCTCCCTTTATGGGTTTCCACTTATATTTGGTGTCTCTGTGCATGATGTCTATATGTTGAGGTGGTTTATCAAATCTGCTTAATACTTGTTTCTCACATATTAAGACTGTTGTTACATTAACAAATCTTCTTGATACTTGCTGCTCACAAATTAAGATTTCTCACATATTAAGTTGATCTTGAAATGAAGGTGTAAATTATTTTAAGGAAATTTTAAAAGTCCATGAATGTGTTAAACTGATTCACCCCCCCCCCCCCCTCTCTCAGTTTAACTAAGGGTTCAACATTTGGTATCAAAGCAGGTTCCTTTGGTGCAAGCCTAATAACTTGAAGGAGATCTGGTTGAGTCATGGACTATCAAAATGTACCTGTGTTAAATACAAAAAAACTTTCCTGAATGGAGAGATAAGGTTAAAACATGATTATTGGCTTATGAACCTGAGGTATGGAAACTTGTGTGTGATGGTTACTGCACAGACTCTCCCTCGGTGCAAGAACAACATATGAATTCCAAGGCAAAATGTGTGATAATCAATAGTCTTCATAACTAGGATCTTGAGTTAATAATGGATTTAACCTCTGCAAAAGAAATCTTGGATAGATTGCATTTCATGCATGGAGTAGACACTAAGGACTGCACTGTCAAGAAGGAGAAGAGAATTAAGAAGAAGAAAAATTCATGTCAACAGGAAAATGTTCAATCAAATGAGGTACCTTCTAGTGTGAATGGAAGTAAGAACCATGAAGAAATTACGGTTGAATAAAAAATCAAACTTGACACAGCCTTGACTGAAATAGAAATATTGAAGAATGAAAATAAAGACCTTAAGACACTGGTGCAAATATGTGATGAGAAATAATATGAAGATAAGAAAGAAATTGTTGGCCTGAAGACACACCTTGAAGAAGCAAAGAAAATAGAAGACACCCTGCTGCAACAAATGAGAGAGAAAAGTCTGGAATGTGAAAAATTGGAAGAAGAAGTAGTGTGCCTAAGAAATAAATTACAAAAAGCCCAAAGAGAATTATTAATGAACACACCTCAAATGAAAATCTCTGGACAGTTGGACAAGATGCTAAATGCTCAAAGGCCACCTCTCATAAAGGCTGGGATAGGATATGAAGGAGAAACCAGTAATTCCAAGGTAGAAGATAACAGGAAAATCATCTTTGTAAAGGCTGTAAAGGATAATGAAGCAGCTCAGCAGATTCCTACAGAAGTAGAAGCCAGTAAGAACATGAGTTGCAAAGAAACAAACAGAAACAAGCAGCAACATGAAAGAACAGAGAATGAGAAGATGAAACAATCAGCTGCTAAAGGCTCATACACTCTTGATTATGAAGTAAATAAATTTGGAAGATGTCAAAGGAGGTTCTTTCCTCCTATGAAAAATAGCACATGTTTTTCTTGTCATAAACCAGGACATATTGCAGCATATTATAAGACAAATAAAATCTAGTCCAACCAGCAAAGGATGCAGAAAATGAGAATAACCCCTCAAGCAAGCAAATGGAAAGAACAATCTTTCACCAGGTACACAAATCATTTCCATGGCTACTGTTATGCATGCAATAATTTTGCACATAAATTTGTTGATTGTAAATTGTGTTCAAAAAGGGGAATGAAATATTATACATTAGCTCAAACATACCTTGGAAAAGTAAGATGTTATGTATGCCTCAAACTTGGTCACAAAGAAAAGGACTGTAAACTGCCATATACTTTAAAGAACTCCAGACAGATGATGGAATCAAAACAAATCTATGAATCTAAAAGAAGTGCAGACATTATGAAGAACCCCAATAAAGTATGGAAGGAAAAGAGAAAGGGGGAGCCTATTATCTCAATAACATAATGAATCTAGCATAGTCTCAGGGGGAGCTTCTCTAGAAAACAAAGAAAATATCCAAACAGTGATAAATATAAAGCAACATTCTAGGGGGAGAGCAGTTCATAAATAGTCCCCACAAAAGTAGGCTAAGAAGAGCTCCATGAAATGAGAACAGCTATTAGATCAGGAAGGGAAAATAAAATTCCTCTAACAGAGAACTATAGAGGAAGAAGATTATTTAGCTGACAGATTGATGAAAGAAGAGAAGGCAGCAAGCAACCATGGTAGTAGAGAGAACATCAGCCATGAACTTGTAGAACTAACAGTGAATCACATTAAGAAGGATGTGTAAGAGAAGTGTCTATCATCATTATGTCATTACATCTTTCATCTATGAAAATTCCCCTTTGAGGAATGCAGTTAAGTGAGTGATAAACCTCTGAGTGATCTACCCATGAAGATTCCAAGAAAAGAAATTGAATATGTCTTCCTGAAGTTCATTATGTTAAAACAGTTGAATTGTATGTAAAGCAGCAATGATTCTGGAGCAGTCCTAAAAAAGAAAATGTAGTGACATTCCTTTGAACAGAATGGCAGAATAAGCAAATGGTTAAAGATGCCAAGATCAAATTCAGGATATTGATGACTGTTGGTGTGAACAGTGGAAAGCTCAATAGTAGAATTTATGAAGGATGTATCAATTATGGGTTAATGTGCAAGCTGAAGTGAAATCTCTGCATGATTTATCAAAGTAGTATCAATTGGTATTTAGGTACAAGTAGCATGCCTATCAACAGAATACCAGGTGTTATCAGTGGAGCAGCAGTATGGTACAGGTCCTCAGGATCAAGGGATTACGGAAAAAGTACACCAAGTTAGTATCCCAGAGTTATCTGCATTATTCAAGCATGAAAAGGTTTATTACAGAGCTAAAGGATCAGTATTTTGTTTTGAAACATTATATTGAGCATTGAAGCAGTATCTTTTTCTATATATTTGCATGCCTTCCTGAAGTCAGTACATATATATCAGGCCTCTCTCTTGAAATCATTCATAACACCATGTGAAGTATGTTTACAAAGATATTAATTAAACATCTTGAATATGTTTTTGTGGAAGATCATCATGAAAGAATAGTTAAAGTATCTTAAGTTTGAAGGACTAGTTGTGATTACCATTGAAGCTCAAAAGTTCTTTATTAATTCATCCAAATCCTACTTCAGCATAAAGCATTTGTTGGTAATTCACCTTTAAAGAGAGATTGATTATTGACATACATACCCCATTATGTCATAAATAAAACTACACGGTTGATAAGTGAGACTGACCAATACATTGAAGGATTTGTTTTTGAAAGTACACTGTACAAGAAGTAAATTCATTTGGTCTTTTAGATTGAAAGATATCATCTAATCTCACAATAAGTTGTAAACTCTGACTATATTCATTGATCACATTAGTAACAAGGACCTGCAACTATTAAGTGTAATATCATTATTAGCATTCTAGCTCATATCATCACCAACATGCAAGAAAAGTGAACCACATAAATAAAAGATATATTGGATTCATCACAATTGAACATATGTGTACTGTTGATGTGCATCACAGAAAAATACTTACTCCATCTACAACCTTCCTCAATAGATATGCATCACAGATGAATATTATAATATAGACTGAAGTATAGCTGAAGCAAGCTTGATATGTCACATGATGCATTCACAATATTTAAGGTTTGATCCAATAATGCATTTATGATTAGATAAGGTTGGTACAATATCTTCGATGAAGTGTCATTATCTTCACTTTCAGCTTTATACTAGTGAAAGGAGACTGTGCTTTGGGATTGTATTAACTTACAGTGTCTATTCAAGTTCAATAATCCTCAAAAGTGTTCTCTCAACAACTCTTGTACACCAGTTTGGAGCAGCAGGGTACAAAGTCAAAAGAAGAAGGCCTAAACACATCTCTGAGAGAGGAAATGAAGAGATAAAAAGCACACTAGGAAATGTGCAACCCTTTGCCATTGATGTCAAGGGGGGAGGAAAAGCAAGCAAAAGAAGAGTATTGGTGGAGTATTGTCATCAATGCCAAAGGGGGAGACTGTTGGAAATGTTGTCATTGATAGTAAAGGAGATGGCAAAGGAGGAGCACCTGAAACAAAAACAAGGCAAAAAGAGAAGCAAAGTAGCAGAGAGGCAGAGGTAGCAGAGAGGTAGCAAAGGCAGTAAAAGAGAGCAGCAGAGATAGTATTAGTTTTGTTGAGCTCAAATGTTGTGTGACCAATATAATGGGGGTTCTGCATATAATTGAAGAAAACCCATATAATTGTTGAGACAAGGTTGAATATTCATTTGTGTAAATTTTGTGAGTAGATCTATGCTACTTGTGAAGTTTCCACAGACTTTGAATTAAGTCTAAATTTGGTTGTATGTGTTAAAACAGAGAAAGGAACCTTTATAAGGCTTTTAAGTCAGAAATGAAAGAGAAATTCTCTGTAAACAGAGTAAGAGGTCGAACACTCATTCGGGGTTTATGGTAATTGAGCTTATATGTATAAATGAGGAATTTGTTCTAAATTCTTTATGAAACTTATATGCATTCTTGGTCGAACTCTGTGTGAGAAATAATTGAGTTCCTGTGGCAGTTGTGAAACTTTGTGTTTTGATGAAATGAACTGGAGCATAGGATTGCGGAGATCTTGTAATGAAATCGAACCAATTGTTCAAGTGCGGGACTGAGAAGGCGCTATTGGCAATAATACTCAATTTCGATGAGGATCTGAACTCTGATAACATTACAGAGTTCGAAGTAAAAAAAAAAAAGGGAGATCGATGGCACAAAGGGAATCGGGTCTGTTTGGAGACCTATTCTGATCCAACGAGGAATTGGGGTTTAAGGGAATCATTGCGGATTAATTGAATTGAATGGTCCTTTCAGTAAATCAAGGATCGATGGAGTTGAGATTATCATGGGAAATGAAATGAATTAGAATGGGGGCGCACAGTCCTTAATTAAAACAATAGATTTGTATTAGCTGAAGGGTGGAATGAGAAGTTATTAGTCCATTGGATCTGTTCGAACAGAAATATTGAACTAGGTATGCAAGAGTGCAGTGTTAAATGTTTGAAGTGGAACGTTGAATGGAGAGGTGGAACCGTGAAGCATAAACATGTGGAGGCGTTGTGTTATAATGTTGAGAAAGCAAGAGGAAACAGGAGCGAGAGTGGGAATTCCTTGTAATAAGATGTAAAATGAATGGTGCGGAAAATTGAGCCAGAGGGCGCAAAACCGAAAGGTGTGAACAGTGAAACCAGAGTTTTGGAAACCGGCAGTATCATGTTACTCAAAAGTGGTAAGCAAAAACGCTAAAAAAAACGCAATTCCACAAACTGGATGCCACGTGTCCTAAGGTGGTTTTCTAAAACCATTTCCATGGCGTGCTTTTGAGAAGTTAAGGTTCGTGCATCTAATTTGCGCGATATTGCGCGAGGACCGTCGGATGAGGGTTTAATTGGAGGTTGGAGCGCGATAAGATATGCGCCATTGGATGTGAATGGCAATTGGATTGCTGTGAACGACCACATATATATGTTAGAGCTGTGGGACCCAGAATCTAAATACGATTCAGCATTGGGTTTTTAAAACCAATTATGAGTTCAAATAAAGTCGCATACAAGAATTAAAAAGGTTCGAGCCTTTGAGTAAAGGTAAGGTTATAAAGCCATGGGTCATCATATAAAATAATTTTATTATAAGTCGAACATTTCAATATACCAAGAAGTGTTCCATGAACCTTGAAAAGAACCTCATACATATGACAATTGACAAGCAATGGCACATATCATTGAAGGATGAAATTGCGGTTAATCGCATCGGAACTATTGCAAAGGAATTAATCGCATCGGAGTGAAATCAGAACATCGAAACATACCATTGAAATTTGTGATTGTGATTAATCGCATCAGAACTATCGTAATCGCAATTAGAAGTATTCAGAGGCGATTTATCGCATCGGGGAATAAGAAAAGTTCGGCAAGTGGGCCTGAAAGGGTGTTGTCTATGTTAAAAGGGTCTGTTATTATAACGTCGAGAGTTATTTGGGTTATATGTTAATATATGTAGTGGGGCCGAGACTTATATTGCCAGTTAGCAAGGTCATATGCTTTGACTTCCATTCATAAATGAGTTGATATGTCTTGAACCATTGAAATTGTGAGTAGAAGAAAAAGCCTCCAAAATTGAAAATAACATTGGTTAGGTTTTATTAAAAGAACATCATATATGCTTGAGGGTTTATAACCTTATTAAAGGAAAGTTCCGCACAGTATTAAAATTGTCAATTGAGATTATTGTGAGTTGCCCAGATTGTGCATTATATTGGAGGAAAAATCTGGGATGCATTTTATATGCACAGAGAGAGACAAAATGTGAGTTTGATAAGTAGGAATGCCATCATATTACATGCTAGTGTTTGGGTCTAAATCAAAGTCAGTGTTAATACATGCGTGGGTGCGTTGGACACGCCAGAGTCAAAGATTGTGCATTAAAGCTTATACATGCGTGGGTGCGTTGGACATGCCAGAGTCAAAGATTGTGCATTAAAGCTTCAGCATTAATTTAAACTACCAGATCTGAAGGAAAAGCAGGGGTACATGCATAGAAAGTTGGAGAATATGTAGAACTGAAAAAGACAGTGAACAGAGTATGCAGAATAGTTACATGACAGCTACAGATACACAATTGCAGTGAATAGCATTACCTGACAGCAGCAGAAAAGACAAAACCAACAAGCCAAGTGCTGGAAAGAAGACTGAGTGAAATTGATATATGTAACTAAAAAAAAATGAATGTATATGTTTTAATTGATTTTATATTGTTTGTGATGCATTGGAAAGTCTCCGAAGGAAAACAAAAATCCCACTGTAATCTTGAAATTAGTGCATATTGCTATATTTTTCTAAATGAGTTGGACAAAGAAAAGAGAAGGCAGAAGGCAAAGAGTCAGGGCTATTCACTTTGAATTCCCTGTGAGTCATCTGATGAAATATATAAATGATATCACATTGATATGCATAGAGAGGTTATAGAATGCAGAAATGAAGCAGTGAGGCAGAGAAGAAGGAGGAGCTGATAGAGAATCTAAGAAAATGAAGAGATGATGCAGGGAAGATATGAAGGCTAGTGCACAGTAGTGAAGATGGTACAGAACAGAACTGATATCCAAGGTAAATCAGAAAGTGTTTTCTTTTGAAAGAGTAAGGAATTTGGAGCTTCCCTATCAAGTTGTAGCTTGATAGCTGTCAGTTGTAGCTGACTGAGGTAGGATCCTCTTGTAGGTTGTAGCCTGCAAAAAATAGATGGGAGTTGGTGCTTCCACATCAAGTTGTAGCTTGATAAAATGTCAGTTGTAGCTGACTGAGGTAGGAGCCTCCTATAGGTTGGTGCCTGCAGAAAATTGATGGGAGTTGAAGCTTCCTTGTAAGTTGTAGCTTGCAGAATTGAGGTAGGAGCCTCCTGTAGGTTGGTGCCTAAAGAAAATCAGTGGTGAGAGGGAGTTGGAGCTTGCTTTTGCATCACAACAATAATAAGATGTGGTTTTCTCCCTTTATGGGTTTCCACTTATATCTGGTGTCTATGTGCATGATGTCTATATGTTGATGTGGTTTATCAAATCTGCTTAATACTTGTTGCTCACATATTAAGACTGTTGTTACATTAACAAATCTGCTTGATACTTCTTGCTCACAAATTAAGATTGCTCACATATTAAGTTGATCTTGAAATGAAGGTGTAAATTAGTTTAAGGAAAGTTTAAAAGTCCATGAATGTGTTAAACTGATTCACCCCCCCCCCCCCCCCTCTCAGTTTAACTAAGGGTTCAACACAATTTTAGCTGAAAAACGTCCATCTTGGTGTGACCTTCAATAGATAATCCTACCCACCATTCCTTTAATAAATCTACAAAACCAAAAGCTTTCAAAACAGGAAGGTTGATTTATGGAGGTTTCCTTTAGATAAATTTCCAACTTGATTGGCCAATGATCAAAACCCACAATCGATAATATAGAGCCTTCAATAAACATAGCTCTATGTATAACAACGTATGATAACAGAAAACGGTTTAATATACAAGAAATCTGATTTCTTCCCCCCTATGATTGTTCCATGTATAACAACCATTATTTGTAGGAATGACAACCAAATGGAGAGTCTCAATCAACTCATCAAAATCCATCGATATAAGATCTAGTCTATCGTTACCACCTTTCTTCTCCTGTAACGATCTCGTAATGTTAAAATCGCTTCCCATGATCCATAAGTAATTTCCTACCAAATGTGTCATAGCTTGCAGCTGCTTCAAGAATTTTCTTTTATCCAAAGGGATGGAGGGACCATGTGACTGTTGATAGAAAAACAATCTTTTGTTCCCACATATCAAAATTTTCCTGTTAAAATTCTATGGGATGAAAACCATTCCTGAAATAAAATCAAGTGTGGATTCCACCAAATTGTGATTCCACTGGCATTCCTAATGGCATCAATGGACATAAACTCACAACCTCTCCAGCAAAAATTAGCTATGCTACTCATTTTCACCTCTACTAATTTCACTTCTTAGAGAATTACGATCGTCAAGTTTTCCTTTATGATTTCATATCTAAGGTATCATTTTTTACCTCTACTATTGAGGGCTCTTATATTCCATGAAAGGATTTTCATCTATAAAGAGTTGGGAATTGGAAAATCCTTTTCCGAATTGACTAAGGCATGTTTTGGGGTGCTTTGGGTTGTCCCCATGTGTTTCCTTTCTTCTCGCTTTGGTTTGGTTAATTTATTCTCTGGATCCTTAATTAGCTCTTGTGATAAAATTAATCTACCTCTGCCGTTGAACGCTTGGAAGGCTTGAGATATTAGGTCCCTGAGGATGGTACGTTTTTTTTTTCTTCTTCTTTTTTCTTTTCTTTTTTCGTTGGAGATATGCTTTGGAATACCTTTCTTTCTCCTCCTTAGGAAGATCACCGAGATCCTTCACAACCCATTCATTTACCATTGAGACTAATATTTTTTCTTCTTTCAAGAGATCGGATATATTATGGTCTGGGAGGGGAAGTACTTCCTCAAAACCCATAAGTGCTAATATATAAGAGCCATCTTGTAGGTTTTCTTCATTCCCCATTTTACGTCTGTGGGTCATGTTCTCTCGAATTTTCTCAAGTGGAGTGATTTCAATTTGGGTAACCTCAAGATCTTAAAGGTCTTCATCCATCGCTTTGAGTACAACGAATGAATTATTTTCATCAGAGCCTTTTGTATTAATTGGGGGTCAAAACCTTTGATTACAGCGTCGGTTAGAGACTCTTGTGAAACCATCGTTGATCTCCAAACCACCTAGGGTTTGGTCCTTTTTCCTCAAAGGACATTCTCGAATTAGGTGCCCGTATTCATGATAGTGTGTACAACGGAATGACACATGTTCATAATCCAAGGGTTGTTTCCATATCTCTCCCTGATAGTCTAATTCTATGGATTCTGGCAACGGTTAGGAGATGTTCATATACACACATAACTTCACATATGATGTATTCCTTCCTCTTTTGGTAACCTCAGAGACCTTTACGAAGTGACCCAAGACTTGACCTATTCCTTAAAAAATTTACAACATCTAAAATTCAACTAGTAAAGAATATAACCTTACCCATATTGGTGTTGTTTTAAATTCCTCCTTATTTGGGTTAAAACATGCTTCCCAATGTATGATATAAAGCTCCGCATTATTTAGTAAATAGGGGCCTCCATAAAAAATATGATCTTTGTCTTCCAAATTAGAGACTTGATGATTGTAAAAAACCCTTTGGCGCTTAATCGTAACTCCACTTCTCCTTTTGGATTCAAACTTTCTTGTATTTGAAGTTTGATATCCTTCTTTGTCGACCAAATTCCAATAAACTTGTAAATGAAAGCATGATCTTGCATTCTTTTTCTCTAATCATCAAGACATTTAACCAGGATTGTGAATTTCAGGTTTTTTGGGGCTTTGGGAACACATTTACCCCATAACCATTTCTGCCATAAATCACTCATTACAGGAAGATACTGGGAACCTAAAGGACCATACTCAACTCCAATTTTTTTCTCTTCTTCCTTCGATTTGCCTGCAAGTATATTACATAAGGAGGGGCATACCCCTCCCACCTTGGGAATCATTTTTTAAAAAACCTTTATTCCTACAAAAATTGATGAGAACAAAGTTCTAGCGTGGTAGCAAGGAATAAGCAACCCCCTTGACCACCAATGTCGATAAGGATGAGTTAACTATGTGGATTTAAATACTTTTAGGTAGTTTCAGACTTCCACTAATCAATCGAACCGTTAGTTCTATCTACATCACTTCTCATCGACCTATGCTTCCCACCAACCTAATTCACAATAACCCATACATGCACTGCCTACTCCACGAGGGCTTCACTCAATGAACCTCTAACATATTACATGTGTTCATGGCATTACCCATAATTTGACTACATCTTGGAAATACCTCTAAAAATCACATTATTTAATCCCCAAACAATATGAACCCAATACACCTTGAATATTTAATAAACTCCTACTTTCACTAGATATTATAGGTATTCATTTTTCATTAACATTTCTTTATGTCCCTTTATATTTTTTCATTAAATTTACACTCCATTTTGTATACCTACCAATATAAAAATCCTTTACTCCCTTTTATATGTAAACTATATTATGTCATTTTTTCCTCAATATATATCCCCTAATATAAACCCACACGGATGATATTGCTCTCAATAAAATCTTATAACCTACCCTTACTATAAATTTATAAAAACAATAACTTATACCATCCAACAATTGAAACCTAATACTTTTATAATACAATTGACTTTTATTGACATCCTCATCATATTAATAAAAGAGGCATTATCACTATTCACATAAAAATACTTTAATTCTTATTACTACAAACTTTTTATAAGTTTATAGTTGATGTGCGTAAATGGTAGAATTTTAAATTGTTACACACTACTAGTAATAATTATAGATAAATTGGTGATCAATCATGGAAACATTTAAGCAAGATGATGGAAACATCTGAGCTATTTTCTTGGGTTGGTTCTTGCTGGAAACATTGGTCCTCAACAACATTTCTTATCGGCAATTTTGTGGAATTATTTAGCAGGACATACTTTTACCATCATCTTTATCATTTCTCTATGACATTTATGTGACAACACTATGATAATTAGTTTATCATTTCTCTATGACATTTATGTGACAACATTATGATAATTAGTTTTCAGCTTTTGTTGTTTGTATATACAATTCTTTAAAGTTATGTTTTCTTCATTGATCTCGAAGAGGCTTACGTGAATCTAATTTAGATGTTTTCATTTTGAAAATAAATTTGTTGATTTTTTATTATAATTAATTAGATATTTTTAATTTTAATTATTATTTAATAATTAATTACATTTAATAGAAATATATTTAATAGTGTATATTAATAATGAATTTATGTATAAAGAAAGAAAATTGATATTAAGAGATGAAAATATCATGTTTTTCTTATAAGTCATATAAAATTAATACTATTATTATTATAATATTATATAAAAATAATTATATGTAAAATTAATATTAATTATATTAATGATGAATTTATGTATGGAGAAGGAAAATTGCTATTAAAAAGATGAAAATGTCATATTTTTTCTAATAAGTCTTATAAAATTAATATTATATAAAAATAATTATATGATATTATAATAATACATTGTGACGATCATTGAAAATTTGATAGTATTAATTTATTTATTAATGTATATTATTATGAATAATTGAAGAAAATTCAAAATATTATGTATAATTTTATGTTTAAGTAATATATAGTGTTTATAATTTTAAAAATACTGTAGTTTTTCATCTTTTTCCTTATCACAACACACTTTAAAGTTCTAAACAAGAAATTTATTTATAAATAATATTTTTAATAATTAAATAAATTTAGAAAATCATTTGCACAGTAAAATAAATTTGAATTCTATTACACATTACACATATATACAACAATTATTGATTCAAGATAGAAATTATGTTTTAATCATATAATCAATTAGTTGAGAAAATATCTCAACCAAACACCAAAGTAGGAGCTATATTAGTTGGACTAAATCAATCCAACTAATTAACAATCACAAAATAATTACATTTATGATGATGAATCTCATTCAATGTGGTTAAGACAAGTAGGAGTTATATGTCCAAGTCTCTCCCTTAATGAGTACTTGTCTTGATATCCTTGTCTGCAATGTCTTCATTAGCTTCATTACACTGTTTTTTAATGGCATAGACTGAACTCCATGAAGTTGTCTCATAGTCCTCTGAAAGGTACTGGATTCCCCAATTCCACTCTCAAACTCCCAAATCACGAATCTTCTGAAGTCAATTACTGAACAACACCCCCTTGCATAACCTCATGAGAAGACCACTCCCATGTCTTCAAAAAAAGAGGTATCCTTCCCTACCTCCGTAACTGCTAGCCTATATGGACAACCATCCATATTAAGTGACTTCAGACACAATTGAATGCATGTTTGCAATAGTTTAATAGCTAGTCATTCTATGGATTGGCTCCCATCTACCCTAATACATAGGTACCAACCATTGTACTTGCGAGTTATATAAAAGAGTCAACCATGACGAGTTATATAAAAGAATCATCTAAAATACAAAATGACTTATCTAAAATCAACTTTACAAAATGACCTCTTTATCAGATTATAAAGTTCATCATCACAAAATTAAGTGTAACATCAAATCTTTGCTCCTATAAGATATTAAGCACTGTATAAAGCTGGGCTAATCTATATATCAAGAAGACCTTTCCAATCATTGTTTATCTGAAACAAAGAAAAGAAGAACATACTTCTTGTTAAAGACTGATATAGTAGGCACCATATTAATGGTTGGTTCTTGTAGGGTCAATCTCTTCAACAATGCTAGACTGGTGCAACATTTTTTATAATCGCTTGTGTTCTAGCTGTCAATGCCAACCCTTTCTCTGACTCAGGTAGCCTCTACAGGCTTGAAATCAAGTCTCGCATACTTAAACGGTAAAACATGACCCAACGCCATGACTTGTTGGTTACTGCATGCTTACGTACTGTCCTGCACAGAGATGTTGTCACTGTAGCACTAAAACCAATGGCCAAAGCATAAAAGTTACAACATGTTGATTGCTTCTGGTAAGCGGCCTCGTCCACTGGCGGAACCTACAGGAAGAAAAACTTCAACGCAACCAGGTAGACTCACTGGAACGAATCCTTCACCTCACTAGTTCGCGGTTCTCCAATGGTGTCACTCAAATACACGCTCCTCCCAACAACGATTAATACATCAAATAATTCAAATACCGCACCCCCCAGCGACTGCTGGTCGATCATAAAATTCTCATGTTCCACAAAATTATGAATGGTTGGGCCAAGCAATACAATGAATCCGCGAAGGATATAGAGTATATGCAATCATCATGATCCTTAAATTTCCACACGCAGTGAGAGGCTCCACACTGCACTGCATTCAAGTTTTAAATTCACACATATATTCATCGTCGCACTTCTCCGGGTATTCCAAAAAACACGCACAAAATCTTTAACACAAACATATACTAATCTCACATACTACGGGTAACAAATAACTCAGTAACTCACATCTCGGCCCTCCCTTAAGGGAGTTACTCACAAAGCCTTGCCTATGATACCAATGTAGAAAACTAATTACATATCACATATAAATACAATAGGTATTAGTATTAGTTTCAGAAAGAAATTCCATCTTAACCATATAATCACATATAAATACAATAAGTATTAGTTTAATACAATAAGTATTAGTTTAAGGTAGAAATTCCATTTTAACTATACAATTAACTGGTTAAGGAAATATCTCAACTAAACATTAAGTAAGAGAGATATTAGTTAGACTAAAATTCTCAAATCCAATTAATTAACAATCACACATTTAAGATGATGAATCTCATTCAATGTACAAAGATAGATAAGAATTAAATTTCCAAGTAATAATATATATATATATATATATATATATATATATAATTTGTAATGAATAAGAATAACTATTTTATAATAGTAGTTAGGGTTGTCCACAGGATTTTGAATAGATGGTGATCATGTAATATTCTTAATTAGCACCGCTAATTGGAATATTTGATTTTTGTATAGTTTTGCCGACTATAGTTTATTAGTAAATAAAAGTAAGAAAAAAGGGCTAACTCACTTAAATAAAACAAAGTGTCTCCCTAGTTGGTGCAACGTTATAACTTAAGGGGGAGCCTTGGGGGTCCACACCACGTAGGAGAGGGGGCTCACGTAGCCTCTAGGAGCATCTGCGCAATCTTATGAGGAGCACGTGGAGAGAGAGGGACCACGTTAGGGTTTTGGAAGAGGGCCAGCGTTATAAAAGGTGGGAGAGCCATCTCATTGGGCATTCTTGTTGTTGATGATATTTGAGCTAGACTTTTGTCTTCTTGAGCACGTTGGCTGTTTAGCTTGTCTGCAGCACTGTTTAGTGCGACTGAGTGTCTCCGGTCGGAGATCTCACCCTTAGCCCCGGGGGACTTCGAGTGCCTGCTCGGGAAGGTCTTTTCTACAGTATTTAGCGGAGGATTTGGTTGTTGTTTTGCGGAGGAGCTGGGCTTCTTTTGGTGGCTGCGCAGTCCCGAGGAGAGAGGACGCAGTTCTTGGAGGTGGTGCTCTATTGTGGGGTTTTCTGCAGGAGATTCAGTGGGATACAGTGTGGAGGTTCAGTCTTCATCAGTGGGAGAATTTCCGGGATTTTGTGGCCTAATTTCAGCATATATCATTTGGCATCTGCGCTGGGCTTGGAGGGACAGCATTTTTCTTTGAGGAGGGTTTCTGAGGTGATTTTCGGAGGCTGACCATTTTCTATATGGTTTCTGGGTTTTGTCCGGGGTGGTGAGTTCAGGTGTTCTGCAGATTTTCAGCTCATTCCGGTAAGGGGATCAGCCCCAAGTTTCAGTCCATTCTAGCAGCAGCAGTTTACGGCAGTTTCTTCCAGTAGCTGGGACGCAGTTTCTGTAGCAGTCATTTCCTGTTTTCTGAGAGGGCTCTTCACTTGCCTTGTGCAAGGATAGGTGCTTTTATTTTGATTACCCATTGTATCTCATTATATTCTCAGATTAATAAAATGGCTTAGCATTCCTGACATTTTTATGTGTATTTGCTTTATGTTCTATTTCCGGCATTTTTCTATATTGTTGTATGCTTGTATTGCTGTCTATTTCCCATTCGGGATATTACAGTGGTATCAGAGCATAGATCTGGCTCAGCGTGTGGAGCTAGCAGTCTATGAGGTTGAGGGATAGACCCCATATCTGTTACCAGGGTAAGAAATACAGAGACGTTGAGCATAGGTTGGAGAACACCTATGGAGAGGGGGACTGTGTTCGAGTGGTGGACACAGATCAGGAGCAGCCTGAGACAGATTCAGAGCACGAGCAGCCTGTGGGGGACGCAGAGCAGCAGGGTCCTATGGCAGACGAGGAGGATGCGAGGAGATTTAGAGAGGCGCTCCTCCAACACATGCATGATGTGTCACACAGATTCACTGTGCTGGAGGTTAGGCAGCGGGAAACCCCAAGGGGTTTTCAGATCGGTGAGGGATCAGGCACGTCACACCATATGCCGGAGCGTGATGTTATCCCCATCATGGCATCGCATGCACCCACGCGATCCACTATGCCCACTTTCCTAGCAGAGGACACAGGGGCAGAAGCACAGTGGGAGCCGGAGGTTGACCCTGGCCAGATGGATGCCTACATTGCAGAGTACCTGGAACGCGGGCCGACGATCAGAGATCTTATCTCATTTAGAGATTATGTTCAGCTCCAGCGTGATGGTAGACCCCGTGATCATCACAGGGGACACAGACATCATCATGATGACCACCGCGCAGCTAGCAGATTTCATTTGCCCATGTTTGATGGTTCATCAAACAATTCGGCAAAGTCTTGGGTAGAGAAGTTGGACATCTACTTCCAGCTTAATCAAATGTCGCAGTCAGAGGCCATTAAGGTGGCAACATTACATCTGGAGGGTGAGGCCCAGGACTGGTGGTTTCATGGGATGACTACACTCGGGCATTCTACAGTGGGGACATATGCCGAGTTTACCCGGAGGGTGATAGAGCGTTTTGACAGGAGGGATCCGGAGCAGCACTTCGTTGAGCTGACAAAGCTCAAACAGACTGGGAGTCCTGAGACTTACATTTCAGATTTCTTGAGGGTTTCAGTGATGGTGCCAGATCTATCCGCAGGACGGATGGTCTACATTTTTATGGAGGGATTAACAGAGCCACTTCGTGGCCTAGTCAGGTCGACTAGACCAGCTACACTCCAGGAGGCTATCAGCAGGACCCGAGACTTACAGGATGTCTTACCCAGGACTTGGACACCTTATCCTCAGAGACAGGCTTTCCAGCCTAAGGGGAAGGACGTGAGGATTCCGCCTCCCAAGGGGAAACCCAGACGGGTACAGGCTGATGATGAGGCCAGGAGGGAGATGAAGAAGAAGCGGTTGTGCTTCACCTGCCAAGAGCCATGGGCACCGGGACATAGATGTGCTGCAGGGAAAGCACATTTCATTGAGGCCTTCTCCGAGAGCAGCGGGGAAGAGGATGAGGATGATGATGTGGAGGCAGGAGATAGTTGTGCAGTGCAGGGTACCTTACCACCTCCACCACCACCAGCAGGTGGTGCATCATTTGCACCTGCTGGAGGAGCTCTAGCAGCATTGCGGGGAGTTACCAAGTACTTGACGCTGCGCGTGCGTGGCCAGCGTGTCTCAGTCTTGGTCGACAGTGGGGCAACCCACAACTTTATCGATGCCCAGATGGTTGAGCGGAGAGGTATACAGACTGAGAGTTTTGATGGGTTTTCAGTTTTGGTCCCAGAAGATCAGACCATGGTGTGTGCACGATATGTTCCCGAGTTATCAGTGACGATGGGCACCTATACATTGACCGACCATTTTTTCGTGGTCGATATTCCAGACACCAACACGATATTGGGTGTTCAGTGGCTTATTACTCTAGGGAAGGTCACGACAGATTGGAAGGCCCTAGAGATGGAGTGGGATGATCCCAAGACGGGGAGGCATGAGAAGATACGGGGACAACACACATACCCGCCTAAGACTATGTCGGCACATAGGATGGAGGCAACCTTCCGTAAGGGAGACATAGAGTGGGCAGTAGAGCTGCGGGCATCGGAGGCAGCGACTACAGGACAGGCAGTGCACCCAGAGGTACAGACCATCCTTGACAGATATGCCATAGTATTCAGGGATATTCCGCCAGGACAGCCACCGAATCGGGGATTTGAGCATACCATTGAGCTGGAGCAGGGGATACAGGCAGTGATCACCACACCTTATAGACATCCCAAGGCCTATCGGGATGAGATTGAGCGTGCTATTCAGGAGTTGCTGGGCCTTGGACACATTCGGCCGAGCACGAGTCCTTTCGCTTCTTCCGTGGTGTTGGTGAAGAAGAAGGACGGCACATTGCGGATGTGCATTGATTACAGGGCTCTGAACAAGAAGACCCTGAAGAACAGGTACCCCATTCCCAGGATCGATGAGTTGATGGATGAGTTGAGAGGAGCACGATTCTTCTCAAAGATTGATTTGAGATCTGGGTACCATCAAATTCACGTGAGGGAGCAGGACATTCCCAAGACCGCCTTCCGGTGTCATTATGGGCACTTTGAGTTTCTGGTTATGCCTTTTGGGCTGACCAATGCACCGGCCACCTTTCAGTCGTGCATGAATCATATCTTCCGCAGTCATTTGAGGAAGTTTGTGTTGGTCTTCTTCGATGACATAGTCATATACAGCAGGACTTGGGAGGAGCATCTCCAACATATTGAGACAGTATTACGCATCTTGGAGGAGCAGCAGTTCTATGCCAAGCTCTCCAAATGTGAGTTTAGATTGACGGAGATGTTGTACTTAGGGCATATCATAAGAGTGGATGGAGTGAGAGTCCACGAGGAGAAGATCAGGGCCATCAGAGATTAGCCAGAGCCGAGGAACGTGACTGAGCTTCGAGGGTTTATTAGCATTTTCACTTACTACAAGAAGTTCGTCAAGGGTTTCTCACAGCTTGCTGCACCCCTCACAGATTTGACGAGGAAGGGGGCATTCAGTTGGACGGATACAGCACAGCGAGCCTTTGATAGGCTCAAGGAGGTGATGAGCAGCTGCCCCGTGCTTGCATTGCCGGATTTCACGCAGCCTTTTGTATTGGAGTGCGATGCGTCAGGGGAGGGGATTGGCGCTGTATTGATGCAGGGTGGTCATCCGATAGCTTTTGAGAGCCGGAAGCTCCTTCCGCATGAGAGGTTGTATTCCATATACGACAAGGAGATGTTGGCCATCATGCATGCATTGGCCAAATACCGGCAGTATTTAGTGGGCAGTAGATTCAGGGTGAGATCCGATCACAACAGCCTCAGGTTCTTTTTGGAGCAGAAGCAGTTGCAGGAGAGGCAGCAGAAGTGGATCAGTAAGATCCAAGCCTATGACTTTGACATTGAGTACGTCAAAGGCAAGAATAACGTGGTAGCAGATGCCCTTTCACGTAGACTGGCCACGTTATCTCTTATGAGCTTGGACTCGGATTGGAGGGCTCTACTGTTGGTGGAGTACTCTAAGGACAGGTTTGCATGTGAGGTACTGGATGGGCAGGTAGCAGATGACAGGTACAGGGTGGTCGATGAGATCATATATTACAGGGATAGGATCTTCTTGACTGAGGGATCTCAGCTTAAGAAGAAGATACTCCATGCATCACATGATTCACCATTGACTGGCCACCAGGGGTTTACCAAAACCTATCGGGCTATCAGAGAGAGGTTCTCATGGAAGGGCCTCAAGGAGGACGTACTCCAGCATGTCAGGGAGTGCGATGTTTGTCAGAGAAACAAGGGAGAGATGAGCCATCCGGCAGGGTTGTTGCAGCCTCTTCCCTTTCCAGAGGGGAAATGGGAGAGCATATCGATGGACTTCATCACAGGGTTGCCCATGGTGCAGGGCAAGGACTGCATCTTTGTCGTCGTTGACCGACTGACGAAGTATGCTCATTTTTTCG
This sequence comes from Pinus albicaulis, assembly GCA_034641835.2. Taxonomy (NCBI): domain Eukaryota; kingdom Viridiplantae; phylum Streptophyta; class Pinopsida; order Pinales; family Pinaceae; genus Pinus; species Pinus albicaulis. Next base: position 595,877,346 of record CM076569.1, on the reverse strand, counting down.
CCATATCTGCACACCACACAGCAGCACAGGTGGCCGAGTTGTTCTTCAGGGAGATTTTCAGGTTGCATGGTCTACCTAAGACCATTATCAGTGACAGGGACAGCCGCTTCATGGGCGGGTTCTGGCAGGAGCTTTTCCGGCTAGTGGGGACAGAGTTGACACCAAGCACTAGTTATCACCCACAGACGGATGGACAGACAGAGATAGTTAACAAGTGGCTAGAGGGCTACTTGCGTAACTATGTCAGCGGGCAGCAGCGAGCATGGCTGAAGTGGCTGCATCTGGGAGAGTATTGCTACAACACGACACATCACATGACTATTGGTATGTCACCCTTCTATGCTTTGTATGGGTATCATCCTTTATCTTTTGCTGACGTGATTTTTGGTGCTAGCAAGGCTCTGAGAGCCAAGATTTGGATCCAAGAGAGTCAGGATATCCTTCGAGCTCTCAAGGATAACATGGCCACAGCGCAGAATCAGCAGAAGCTGTATGCTGATAGGGGTCGGGTGGAGAGACAGTTTGAGGTAGGGGACTTGGTCTACCTACAATTACAGCCATACCGACAGTCATCACTCAAGCAGGAGGGGGCTGAGAAGCTTAAGCCCCGCTTTTATGGACCATACAGGGTGATACACAGGATTGGACAGGTTGCATATGAGTTGGAGATGCCCCAAGGCAGCAAGATTCATAACATTTTTCACGTATCATGCCTGAAGAAGGCATTGGGACAGCAGGTGACAGTTACGGAGGAGCTACCACCTACGGATGATGAGGGGCATCTGGTGTTGCAGCCAGAGGCTATTATTGATACCAGGGAGAGGCAGCTACGGAGCAGGATAGTCCGGGAGTTCTTGGTGAGGTGGAAGAATTTGCCGGATGAGGATGCCACCTGGGAGAATGAGAAGATTCTGCAGCATCCATCACTTCAGTTGCTTGAGGACAAGCAACATTTTGCCTAGGGAGACTGTAATATTCCTAATTAGCATCGCTAATTGGAATATTTGATTTTTGTATAGTTTTGCCGACTATAGTTTATTAGTAAATAAAAGTGAGAAAAAGGGGCTAACTCACTTAAATAAAATAAAGTGTCTCCCTAGTTGGTGCAACTTTATAACTTAAGGGGGAGCCTTGGGGGTCCACACCACGTAGGAGAGGGGGCTCACGTAGCCTCTAAGAGCATCTGTGCAGTCTTATGAGGAGCACGTGGAGAGAGAGGGACCACGTTAGGGTTTTGGAGGAGGGCCAGCGTTATAAAAGGTGGGAGAGCCATCTCATTGGGCATTCTTGTTGTTGATGATATTTGAGCTAGACTTTTGTCTTCTTGAGCACGCTGGCTGTTTAGCTTGTCTGCAACACTGTTTAGTGCGACTGAGTGTCTCCGGTCGGAGATCTCACCCTTAGCCCCGGGGGACTTCGAGTGCCTGCTCGGGCAAGGTCTTTTCTACAGTATTTAGCGGAGGATTTGGTTGTTTTTTTGTGAAGGAGCTGGGCTTCTTTTGGTGATTGCGCAGTCCCTGGGAGAGAGGACGCAGTTCTTGGAGGTGGTGCTCTATTGCGGGGTTTTCTGCAGGAGATTCAGTGGGATACAGTGTGGAGGTTCAGTCTTCATCAGTGGGAGAATTTCTGGGAGTTTGTGGCCCGATTTCAGCATATATCATTTGGCATCTGCGTTGGGCTTGGAGGGACAACGTTTTTCTTTGAGGAGGGTTTCTGAGGTGATTTTCGGAGGCTGACCATTTTCTATATGCCTCTGGTTTTTCTTCTTTATCCGGGTGGTAGTGAGTTTAGGTAGTTCAAGTAGATTTTTAGCTCATTCCGGTAAGGGGATCAGCCCCTAGCTTCAGTTCATTCCAGCAGCAGCAGTTTACGGCAGTTTCTTCCAGCAGCTGGGATGCAGTTTCTGTAGCAGCCATTTCCTATTTTTCTGAGAGGATTCTTCACTTGCCTTGAGCAAGGATAGGTGCATTTATTCAGATTATCCATTGTATCTCATTATATTCTCAGATTAATAAAATGGCTTAGCATTTCCGGCATTTTTATGTGTATTTGCTTTATGTTCTATTTTCGGCATTTTTCTATATTGTTGTATGCTTGTATTGCTGTCTATTTCCCATTCGGGATATTACAGATCAGATGTTCTCTTAAGGAACTCTTTGATGTGAAGTCACCTCCTCAATTCGCCGTAGTCTTGCCAAATTTATAAAAGAAATAATTATAATTATAATTATTTAATATTAATGTGATAACATTTTTATGTAGTAAATGTACATAGTCTTCTGCTTAATCTTAATATAGAAGAGATGATGTCATTTAATATTACTAGATAATATAGTTGTAATTTATTTATTTTGTTAGCTTGATATGAGGGATTTTATCCTTGAATGTCATTGTCTACATAATACTTTATGCAAGAAATAAATAAATAAATTATGACATACATATATATATGGGGCAAAATCTGAAAACATAAATCAACACAAATCTTAATATAAAAGAATCAAGACCTAACATAAAATTAAATGATAAAAAATTCACTTTAAAAGATTTGATCTTTCTTGATAAATCTGAATCTAAAATCAATTTAAAGAATTAAGTCAACTTCTAGTTATCAATGTGTTTAGGCTTTTCACTAATTAAATATTAATAACTACTTAATTCAAATAAGTAAAATAAACTAATTTACATGAACATATTAATTGGAAATAAACACTATAATATATGTTAATAAATTTATTAAAGGTAATATTCACAAAATTTAAGATATATTGATTAAATTTGTTTCCTCACCTAACCATTATTTATATATAATTTATAATAAATAATAATAATTTGATTTTAAAATCATTGCATAGTTTAACTTATAGACAAATGGTTTTTTCACCGATGATACAATTTCAAGTTATATTTTAATTTTTTTGTTATTTAAAATCTGCATATTAAACAACTTAAATTTAAATTTTTAAAAATCTTTGTCCAGTTTTAATTAAAATTAACCAAAGAAAAATATTTTAAAAAATCATTTTCTAAATTAATCAATACTTTAAAATCACAACCAATCAAATTTATATATCAAATTTATATATTTATAATAAACAATTTAAATATAATAGAATTTTTAAACTATTTACATTTGACTTTTAGCTTTTATTCCAGCTAAGAATATATATCAAATTAAGTTTTATAATAATGTTAAATACAAAAATATTATCCACACCGAAATGTTTATCCATTAAAAAATTAAAAATATTGAGTGCTCTGCCAAATCTTTTCTGGATAACTCAAATCGAATATTTAATACTTTCCGTAACCCAAATGCAAGCAAGCGGTATGCCCCCACTACGCGGATATATGGGAAAGTACACCCTCGACCAATAAATATTACTATTTTTTTCCCGCTTTAACGAATCTTCCATTTTTTTTAATCACATAATTCTAACAATTTTATACGAAATGTTCTTTTCAAAGTAAAAATATCTCTTTCACCCGTAACTGACTGCAACTTGTCACTGGCCCCGCTACTCCGGTGACCACATATTTTTGAGATATTTGCAGCTTCGACAGCCGACTTAACTTCCAAAATGTAACGGTCAAACAGGGTTGAAGAGTTTACTAAGGGAAGGTTTTGTTTCATTTTTGCCACGTGTTGCATTTTTTTCATTGCTGTCACGTGTTGCATTTTTTTTGTTTTATTTCTGCCACGTGTTAAAAAATTTGTTTCATTGCTGCCACGTGTTGCATCTTTATTTGAAAGCATAAGGAGCACAGTCGGTTTTGATAGATGCAATGCCACGTTTACTCTGCAATTCCATCTTCCACCACACATTCAAAGATAATGTCGGTCATCTTCAAAAAGCAATTTGTCATCCGTGGATCACATTCTGCCATCAGTATTCTGAGCTTTTAATCTAGACAAACCCAAAGGACAGCGGGATTGCAGTGGGCATATTATAGTGACATGAGAAATACCTCACCCTTTTTCCTAGTAAACTTGAGCTACAAGTAAACTACTTGTGCACTCATGGTGGGGCTTGTGCATTTGAGAGATTGTGCTGTCAAGTGCCCTTTAAAATGGAGTCCATCAATGTGTTTTTAATATAAGAATTCTTTAGACTGGGAGTGGATTTGTGGTGTATTTTGGTGTATCCTCTTGTAATCTGAAAAAGAAGATTCACAGTACCAGTTTATTTCATCATGGGCAGTGCAACCTTCATAGATATCTTGTTGGCCATACTTCTGCCTCCTTTGGGAGTCTTTCTCAGATATGAGTGCCATGTGAGTACCTAATCCAATGACAATGCTTCAATCTCCTTTTTGAAGCTTTTTTATTCCTGCATAAATGTTATGTTCATCATTATAAATCATAACTGAGGGGTTTGTTGTTATATTGTGTTTGTTACAGGCTGAATTCTGGATATGTGTGCTGCTGACTCTTATGGGGTGGTTACCAGGAATTATATATGCCATCTATATTCTCACAAAATGAAAATGGATATTCTTTGTTTGGAGCTTGGTGCCACTGATCTCATAAGTAAACAGAATTGAATTTTGTTTATTCACTTGTTTTTTATGCATCTGCTACTGTTTTAAGCAGATGGCCCACTGCTCGATGCAGTTTATTTGTTTCCTTCATTTTAAGATTCATACCAGAATTGTGGATTGTATTTTGTCAGAATTTTTATGTAGTTACACATATGCAATTGAGATTGATGCTCAAGGCTAAAAAAAAATATACAACATATCTATTTTTTACCAAATAGACGATCTTTTGTCAAATACTTCATGTGTATTTTCTTCAAATCAGATGATGTTATGTCAAATGTTTTTAAAAATTTTAATATAATTATTATTACATTAAATAATATTTCAATGTTTTAAATCTAGTTCAGTTGTATGTATATTTAAAAGGAATATATATCATTTTCTTTTCATTTTTAACTAAACAAAAGAGTAAGAGTAGAGTATAAGCCAAGGATTTTATTAACTAATGAAAAAATGAATTTGGGTAATTAAATTATTGAGTGGAGAGGAAGATAATTAAATTATTGAGTGGAGGGGAAGATATTTTTTTCTCACTCAATCAACCATCTCAAAAAAAAATTCAAACAACCACTCTGACAATTTTTTTTTTTTTTTTTTTTCATAGTGGTTCAAGGATCTAATGTCGGCCTAACCCTACGGGCGTCTAGGAGATTTGATCCTTGTGACCTCTCAATCTGGGAGTACTTCCAAGCGGGGACTCAACTAATGGAGCTACCACTCAGACAACCCAATTAACATAATTTCGCTTAACCAATCAACCACCCAAAAAAAAACTCAATTTACATTATTACTATATTTAAGAAACCCAATCTACACACAAGAACGCAGGAACTTGCAATTCTCTAATACTGTACTTGATTTGAGTCATAATTTTTTTTTTAGCAATAATGTCGGTCTTGAGCAACTCGCGGATATTTTGATAAATTACCTGCACCTTGTAACTTCCACAATTTATTAATTTACTAGCTCCACTCTTCCTACAACCCACATTCATCAACTAAATAACGCTAATAACATGGTTCAACGTCCTGCCTTGGATCTGTTAAAGTAAAAATAGTTGTCATTGCTTCGACACTTGTCAACTCATTTGTGCATTGAAACTCGATTGCATTAATCACACTGAAACCATTATCACATACATTGGATAAATTTAGTTTTAATAAGACTTGCAGTTTGCAAATGAAAACTACTCTAGTTTGGATAGTCGAAAGTGGTTGGAATTTAGGAAAAATTAAAAATTTTCAAGTAGTGTTTGAATTATGATGGTGGAAATTGATTCAGTATCATCAAAAAAATTTAAGGCATGTAAAATATTGAAGTTTGATAGCTATAACTTGAATTTACAAAAATCACTGCTTGATTTTCTTAAAATCTTACCAGCATTTTCATGATTTTCAGAGAAAAAACAAATCTAGTTAAACTAGGACCTACTTAACTTTCAAACCACATTTTCAAAACTTTTAAATTAAGTTTGATAATTTACTCCAATTTCTAAATATTTTAATATGTGTAGACACAAAATCTTAAATTCTTCCATATTTGTAATTTTAAATATAAAGTATTTTAATGTGTAGATACAAAATCTTAATTCTTCCATGTTTGTAATTTTAAATATCTTTGTGGTTGTCTATTATTTTAAAATTTAAAATTGTAATTGTAATTTTATATATGAAATCATTATGGTTGTTTATTATTTTATAATATTATAGTATTTACATAAAGGTATATTAATTTTTATTTTGATAAAAAAAATCAATTTTTTGAAAATTTTAAATATTATATGAAATTTATTAAAATTCTGAAAAAAAAAAAATTTAATTTTAATTTTTTCAAATGTAAATTATTTTTTTTCTAATTATATTTTTTTATGTAGTTTTAAATTGAATGGTTAGATATAAAAATTATAGTAAAATAAAAATAAAAATTATTAACAAAGTATCATAATAATTTAGGCTTGGTTACAATGCCATACTATATCTTATCAATAGTAAATGCCCAAAAACCATAACTCATTTTAAAATCAAAATATTTTATAAACATTTTATTTTAACTTAATAATACTAGTATAGATTCATCTTAATTATGGATCTAACATGAGTCTAGAGATCAAAGTTATTCACATGCAAATTTCTTTAAGTGTAAAATACAATGTGTTAATTTTCATTGTTTTACTTTTGATTACTTTATAGCATATTTATTTTTTTTAATTATAGACATTATTTTTTATAAGTTACACATTCGCTATTTTTATTTTTATTTTTATTTTTATTTTTTATTTTTTAAATTAATGATGTTATTTAGTCTCTTTTACCAGAGATATTAAAAATTATCAGCCAAAATATCTGCATAACTTTCCACACCAAAATATTATCGATTAAAAATCTTTAATCCTTTTCATACCCCAAATGTGAAAAGTCTTATACACTCTTTATGGGGAAACTATGGTACCCCAAATGCACACTCTTCATGGGGCAACTATGGTACCCCAAATGCGACAAGCTGTATACACTCTTCATGGGGCGATTATGGGAAAGTACACCCTCTAACCAATACATACTGTATTTTTTTGCCGTTTTATGAGTTCTCCTTTTTTTTAATTACATAATTCATGAAAAATTTTATAGGAATATAGTGATATGTGTTTTAATGGAAACTGAGTTGTTCAAATCCCATTGAGTATATGACCTGCTATGATCTCGGCTCAAGGAGTAGACTCCTTTTTTTCGTGAGTCTCTACTCTTGCTAAATCATAAGATATCGTATATCTGGCTTACAAGTTGCTGGATATACTCTTTGGTGTTATAAGGCAGCCACTGGGATTGAATCATGACCTCCTTCAGATTAGTCTAAAGATTAATGATTAGCAAGGCAAAAAAAATACAATTTTGTAAAAAATATTTTTTTTAAATAAAAATATATTTTTCACCATACTCGCTCAATGCAACTTGTCACCGGCCCTTCTACTCCGCCGACCACTTGGGAGTTCGGCGTATTTGCAACTTTGACCGCCGACCTAGTATCCAAAAATGTAACGGTCGAACATAATTGAAAAGTTTGGCAAAGGATCTCTTATTTCACTGCAAATGTTTCGTGATACTATGGATAATCCGGGAAGCTCTTCAAAGGATCTCTTATTTCACTGCTGCCACATGTTGTTTTTTTTAATTTGAAAGCATAGTGACCACCATCGGTTTTGATGCATGCAATGCCACAATTACAGTTACCACCATACATTTAAGATAATGTCGGCCATCACATTCTTCAAAAAGCTATATGTCATCCGTGGATCACATGCACAAATCCAAAATACAGTTGGATTGCAGTGGGTACATTATAGCGACATGTTAATTATCTCACCCTTTTGTTGGGACACTTAAGCTGCAAGTAAACTACATGTGCACTCATGGTGGGGCATGTGCATTTAAGAAATTGGGCGGTCAATTGCCCTTTAAAATGAAGTCCATCAAGGTCTTTTTAGGATAAGACTTCTTTAAACTGGGAGTGGATTTGTGGTTTATTTTGGTGTATCATTTTGTACTCTGAAAAAGAAAAAAAAAGATTCACAGTACAAGTTTATTTCATCATGAGCAGTGCAACTTTCATAGATATCTCGTTGGCCATACTTCTGCCTTCTTTGGGAGTCTTTCTCAAATATGAGTGCCATGTGAGTACCTCATCCAACGACAATGCTTCAATCTTCTTTTGAAGTTTTTGATTCCGGTATAAATGTTATATTCATCATTAGAAATCATGATTCATAATTGAGGGGTTTGTTGTTATATTGTATTGTGACAGGCTGAATTCTGTATAAATGTTATATCACAACAAGAAAAGCTCTCTTTTATCACCATAAGTTAGCACCACTTACGTTATGTGGTGTTAATGTGGTGTAAATGTTTATATATCATATTAAAAATGGAGTATATCACCATAAGTTAGCACCACTTAAGTTATGTGGTGTTAATGTGGTGTAAATGTTTATGTATTATATTAAAAATGAAGTATATCACCATAAGTTAGCTCCACTTAAGTTATGTGGTGTTAATTTTTATGTATTATATTAAAAATGAATTATATCACCATAAGTTAGCACCACTTACGTTATGTGGTGTTAATGTGGTGTAAATGTTTATGTATCATATTAAAAATGAAGTATATAATCACCATATTTGATGGAAAAGTTAGCACCATTCTTACTATGTGGTGTTAAAGTGAAATAATTTTTGATTGATCTTATTGGAAGTGGAGTATATCACCATATATTTAAAGAAGTGGTGTATGCTATATTGTCAAGTTCTATAAAGTAGGGTAGCTAACTTTGTGTTTGTCATGTGGACATGTACTAGTGGATTTACTAATGTGAATTGCCACCATAACTATAAAAAAATTACAAATATTTATATTATGAATATATAAATTAGAACTAAACTCACAAATATTTATTTTATAATATTTATTTGTTTGTCATGTTTACATGTAAAACTAAAATTCAAAGTAATTGTTTTCTAAATATTTTATTTCAATTATTTACTTTTTATATTATTCTCATTTTGCACCATAAATACAACAAATTCAAAGTAATTGTTTTCTAAATATTTTATTTCAATTATTTACTTTTTATATTATTCTCATTTTGCACCATAAATACAAAAAATTCAAAGTAATTGTTTTCTAACTATTTTATTTCAATTATTTAATTTTTATATTATTCTCATTTTGCACCATAATACACAAAACCATAATACATAATTATTTATTTTATGAAGAGGCCTCCCCCACGAATCCTTAGGGTTTCTGCAACCTTGCAACAGAGTCGCTAGAGCTCCTCTCTACTCTCCCGACGGCCTTGATCTAACTCAGTTGTGCCCCTTCAAAGTCTGACTCTGACTTCTTCACATGGCAACTCCTTTGGGAGGGTCAGGATGCTCCCCCCCTCCTAAAATCCCCCTTCTGACTCAACCAATCCGACCGCTTCTGTTCAAATACCAACCCCTGACACAGCAAGACTGCAGGTAAACTCCAATAATGCGCAAAATGACACGAACGACTCACAAACTGCATCAGATGCGCAGCCGAAAGTCTCCTCTGCTACATGCATTCGATAGCAGCAGACCGCATCAAAATAGATCTTCCAGGACATTCAATCAATGGGCATATCCAATACATGAAAGATCACGCCCTCATCGGCAAGTTTATAGGCCTCTAGCCGACCGAAAAAGCGCTTCAGGGATGGATCGCTTCAAAATGGAAGCTCAAAGGACATGTTACCCTATAGTTGGGTCCAAAAGAATTCTTCACAGCCATCTTCAACTGTCTGGAGGACAGAAACCGTATTTTTTACGGAGGCCTGTATTTTTTCAATTTAGCGGGCCTATATCTCAGACACTGGATTGAAAGATACAACCCGGATAAGGAAGACTTTAACTGGGCACCAATATGTATCTGCATGTATTCTTTACCCTTGGAATACTGGGATGAGGAAACCCTCAAAGATATTGGCAATGGATTAGGGGAGTTTACCAAGATCATATGCGAGGATCTGTTTCTACATGCATCTCGCCAAAGCCCTCACTGACTCGGTAAGCCTCTTCCATGATGACTTTGAATGGATTCAAACTATATATTATGAACATGTTCCCTTTCGATGCAAAAAGTGCCATGAACATGGCCATCTTTTCAGAGATTTCCCTTTGAATACTCCTCCCAAACCCACCCCTACTTCAAAAAGCACGAATGCAGAAGGCTTCACCAAAGTCCCCAGCTGGAAAAATCACACCAAAAAATCCTCTGCAACTCCCCATGCACCTAACATTCCTTCCACCAACAATAGCTTTGAAATCCTAGCCACCCGACCCCTCGCAACCCTCTTCAGATAGCCCCATCTCTGAAATTCTTAACCCCAAAGTCAAGCCTCAAAAGACGTCCATGCCTCTCTCTCCTTCTATACCCCACGCATCCAACCCCCTGACTAACAAGGAAAAAGCTATCATTATCAGAAGTTCTCAGATGGAGATAGATGGCAATCTCCCCTCAGCCTCTCAAACAGATGAAACCAAATAAGACAAGAACATGCCTACTCATATGGAAGAGGAACCAGAGAGCAATGATCTAAGTGATCTGGACATCCTAGCCCTGGAGCTTACTTGCCATCAAAAGGCTTATGAGAAGATTCCCCTTAGGAAAATTGACAGCCTTGAAGTTTCACTCTTCCGTGCACAACAAAGCAACTCATTAGGCATTCAAGCGGGCAGCCACTAGGATGGAAAAAAAGATAATGAAAGATTCAAAAAAGAGAGGGCGCAAGTAAGATCTGCAAAGAACAGTTATAGTAGGAGAAATGCTTGTTGAATCTAGGAGGTATCCCAGGTTTACTAAGTTCTATCGTCCGATCTCCCATAGTTCCCAATGAAGCTAATATCTTGGAATTTAAGAGGGCTAAACGGCCCCTCCAAACACCGAATGATTAAAAATATGATTCAGCAATACAAGCCAACAATAGTCTTCCTTCAGGAGACCAAATGTAACAGCAATGCTCTAGATTCCATACTCACCAAGTCATGGTTGGGTTGTTGATCAGTGGTTGTTGATGCCTCTGGAACCTCGGGAGGGTTAGCCATAGTTTGGAACCCCCAAATTATTTCTCTGTTTGACTTTCATGCTTCCCACAATTTCATCCAAGCCACCTTTCACTTGGTTGGCTCCAATTATCATGCGCACCTCACTAATGTCTACTTCCCCCAAGACCCTCAGCAAAAAATTGCCCTGCTTTCCACAATCATCATCCTCAACTCCTCTAGACACCATTCTCTCTAGATCTGTGGTGGAGACTTCAATATGATCACCAAATTGGAGGAAAAAGTGGGAGGCAGAATTAGGCTTAAGATGGAGAGCACTTGCTTCAAAGATTTTATACAAGACAATTGGTTGATTAATCTTTCCTTCTCCAATGGTATACATACTTGGACCAACAAGAGAGGCGGCTCACAACAAATCACCTCCAGATTGGATCGCTTCCTCATCCAGACAATGCTATCCACCTGGGGGGGGGGACTTTCACTCCTCAATTTTTCCCTTGGTTGGATTTGATCATTGGCCAATCCTCCTGCAATGGTCTCATCCTGGAACAACCAACAAAAGATTGTTCCATTTTGAATCCTTCTGGCTTGCCCACCCAGATTTCAAAGAGATGGTAACCACGTGCTGGAATAGCTTCTGCACTCCTAAGGGATCCAAAATGTTCCAGTTTCAGTAGAAGCTCAAACACCTCAAATTCAAACTCAAAAAATGGAATCAAACCAGCTTTGGGAACATCTTTTCTCATCAGAAAGAACTTGAACAGAAAATGTGTGAGTTACAACAATGCATCATCAAAGAAAGCAGAACAGATGCCTACGCAGCCCTAGAAGGAGTCTCCTCAAAAAACTGGAGGAGTGGCGTCAACAAGAGGAAATCCTTTGGCGTCAAAAGTCTCGGATCTGCTAGCTTAAAGAGGGGGAGAAAAACACCAGATTATTTCATCGATCCACCATTCAAAGACGCATGCATAATAACATCCCTTTCCTCAACAACAGTCAGGGGGGATGACTTGAGGAACATGAGGACATAGAAAGGGAACTCCCCAGCTATTACCATCACATGCTTCAGGAGCCAGCTGGGAATCGGAGGCAAGCCATAAACAGGATAACTCAGCACATCCCAAGGCTAATCACCGAGGAACACAACTCTATGTTACTTAAACTTATTTCTCTTTAGGAAGTTGAGTAGGAAATGGCTCAACTCAAACATGGAAAAGCCCCAGGTCCCGATGGATTCACAACGAAATTTTTTCACTTCGTCTGGGAGAAGATAAAATTGGAAGTTTGGGATTTAGTTGAAGAATCAAGGACTCTGCACTGGATTCTTCCATCTCTTAATACAACCTTCCTTGCCCTCATTCCCAAGGAGGAGAATTCAAGTACTCCGGACAAGTATAGGCCCATTGCATTTTGCAACGTCATATACAAACTTATCTCCAAAGTCATCGCCAACAGACTCAAACCTCTGCTCCCACTGCTCATCTCTCCATAATAGACTGGCTATGTTGAAGGTTGCCAAATTCTGGATGGTATCATTCTCACTCATGAAGTGATCCATTTGTTGAAGCACCTCAAGAAGGCAGGTATGCTTTTAAAACTAGATATTTCTAAATCATTTGATAAATTAAGCTGGGAATACATCAATCAAATGCTTCTTGCTTTTGGATTATGTCCTACTTGGACCAGATGGATCATGCATCTCATCACCGCCCCTAGGTTCTCCATCCTGCTCAATGGTAACCCCTCCACTCCCTTCTCTTCCACTCGAGGCATTCGTCAAGGGGATCCCCTATCCCCTTTCATCTTTGTACTCATGGCAGAAGGGCTTGGCCGTCTCATTCATCATGCCGCCTCCATCAACACTCTCAGGGGTCTCTCCCTTCATAATACTCAGACCATAACTCATGAACAATTTGTTTAAAACAACATGCTTTTTGGTCATCCCTCAGTTCAAGAAGAAAGCTCGCTCAAATATTTGTTGGACACCTTCTCTGAAGCCTCTCGCACTACCATTAACGTTGGAAAATCCAAAATCTTCTTCTTCAACACGCCTACCCTCACTCAACGCAACATAGCCCGAATCCTGGGGTTCTCCATAGCTGCTCTCCCTTCCAAATACCTCGGAGCTCCGCTCATTGAATCTGCAATCAAACACTCCTCCTAGAAAGAGCTCCTTGATAAACTTGAGGCTAGCCTCTCCTCTTAGACTTATAGATCACTCAACATTGCTAGCAGACTAGTTCTAATCAAATTTGTCCTCCAATCCATGCCTTTGTATCTATTTTTTGTTCTTGCTGCCCCAAAATGGGTTCTAAAGCAGATCAGAAATCTTCAGCGCAATTTCCTTTGGGGTTCTACAGGGCTTAACAGAAAATGGGCTCTCGTGAAATGGACAGATGTTTGTGTATCAAAATCTGAAGGTGGATTAGGAATAAGAGATATCCAGCACATCAACGCCACGATGGGAGCGCGAATATGGTGGAAATGGCTCTCCAAAACTCATACCCCTTGGGCTCAACTTTGGGTTGCCAAATACGCCAACGACAGACCACCATCAAATCTCATCAGACTCTCCTCAGATATCTTTGGCTCTCTCATTTGGAATTCTGCCAAACACAGTGCCTTTATTCAAGCCCATAGCTTCTGGGAGATTAACTCTGGAAAATCTGCCCGACTTTGGGAAGATTATTGGCAGCAACTGCCAAATTTGGCGAATCTCTTCCAAAAACTGAAATGGCAAGTTTTACTTCAACGAACAGAGAAAAATCAAGTCAACTGCTTCTGGCAACAACACCCTAGTCTAGGCTATCGTCAATGGATTCCGGTAGCACAATGGCAAGTGAATTGGTAGGATGAAACTTATGCGGAAATTGACCAAGAGCTCAACCACAGGAAAATTCGATTTGCAACCCAAGAAGATAGGTTACGGTGGGGTTACAATCCTCAAGGATCCTTCACCACCAAAGAGGCCTATCAGCTGCTCTTTCCTTCTACACATGCACACAAGGACAATATATGGACTCAAATATGGCAGCCAGGTATCTGGCCCAAAATTTCTGCCTTCCTCTGGCTCCTAAGCAAGAAGTGGATTCTCACCTAGGACAATCTCCTCAAAAGGGGATTCATTGGGCCCTCAAGATGTCCCAATCATTCCAAGCATGCAGAAGACATTCCACATCTCTTGGACACCTGCATCATAGCTAACTTCTTGTGGGAAAAAATAGACATCTGTTGCAGAAGAACCAGATGGATCAAGGGAGATGTCATTAATACCATATGACATTGGGCCATTGAACCTTTCAATAGTAACCTGCTCAACACTCTTTGGTATCTCCTCCCTGGCTTTATTCTCTAGACTGTCTGGAAAGAAAGGAATAAATGAATCTTAAAAGAAAGTAATCCCCCTGACATCTTATGGACTAGCCTCTGCAGCAACCTTCAGGAAACTATTTCTCTCCAGCCCTGGCAGGAATCTGACATTCCCACTACTCCTCTCGAAAGCATCATATGGGAAAACTGGCATCTTACCATTCCCATTCTCCCCCTCCACTCCCCTGCCCCTTCCACCCATCCCGACTCTCCTTGTTCTTGGATCCCTCCTATCAACAACATTATAAATATGAACTTTGATGGAGCCTCCAAAGGCAACCCGGGTGCCGCAGGTTTTGGAGGTATATTTTGGCAACAGGTAATTCACTCAAAATATACTATGGCTCGATTGGACGGGACTCCAACAATTCATCTGAATTAGAAGGCTTATGGTAGGGTCTCCTTATTGCAGAGGAAAATAATTTATTCCCCCTGGAAGTAGAAGGAGACTCACATATTCTCATCGATGCCACCACTCGTCTCCAACTGGGCACCCCTGCTTCCAAAGTGTCCACAAGTTGGCGTCTCTTGACAATATTAGAACAAATCGAGCAATGGCTCAAAGCTTTTCATGCCATTTCCTTCAAGCATATTCACCGCACTGCAAATAAGGTAGCAGACCACTTAGCAAACAAGGGAGTTGAGCAGAATCTCATCCTCTTCAAGGGCTCTCTAACCAGCACTAATGATGCCACTCTCATTCATGACTACACTCATATGGTGCATAAGGATATCACAATCCCAGATGCGGGTGAGAAATAATAATAATACGGTGGCTAGCCCAAGGCGAGACACCTGGCCAGGCCACTTGACCACCCCAAAGGATTGTACCAAGGCATTAAAGCCCCTCGGTGAACCGCGTTTGGCATTCAAAGCTCCCTCTCTTCGCCTTAACTCTACAACTTGCTCGGTGCACACATCAATGGAGACGCGTCCCATCTCCATCACTGCTACTTATGCCCATCATTCTCTAGCTTTTTCTTTCACCATGACTCAGCTCTTGAGCTCCATCTCTGTCTTCAGCTCGCCAAACAATCAACTAGAGCTATTAGCCCTCCATCTGCTCAGCGTGTTGCTCATCCCTTGCCTCTCCACTGTAATCACCCCCCCTCCGAGGCAGCCCTCACTCCATTCTCGCCTCACGCCTCCCCTCTGCACTCTCCTTCCTTCAAGTCTGGCCATTGTGAGAATTCACAGTGCTTGTCTTCTTGTCTCCTGCATTTGCCCTCTTCGTCTCCTTATTCGGCCTCCATCCCCAGCATGCTGCGAAGGCACCGCATGAGGTGTAAGCGTGGCAGTGGCAGAGGTGTTGGCTCTCGCCCGCCCCTTTCCATCCACGAAGCTACAAACAATTACAGTTACTTGGTCTAATATACCCTTTGTCTAATAATTTCTATAATTGAAGTTTCAGCTCTAGTAGTTCATGAATACTCATTCTATATGGTGCCCTGAACACTAGGGTAGCTCCTGGTACTAGTTCCATGGAAAAATCAATGTCTCTTTTAGGGGGTAGATGAGGGATTTCTTCTGGGTTCAGTTTCTTTTCTCTTTCTTTCTTGGTCTTCACTTTGATAACTAGACCTGGAGGTTAATTCCCTTATAAACATCTCTTGCTCATTACTAGCCTGCAACAACTGTTCATTGCTAGTCTTTAGCTGAACCATTTTGTTCTGCATATTCCTTATCATTTCCAGGATTTGAGAATTTTTATCTGGTGGGTCTCCTCCACCCCCCAGTTATACATATAACTCTTCTTCGTTATTCATGACAACAATTGTAACTGTTTCTGCCATCAAATGGAAGTAATGCATTCCAGCGGTCAATGGAAGTAGCAAGGGATGTTGATCAAGCTTGATATGGAAAATTCCTTTGATAGGGTTAACCTCTTGTTTCTCTATCAAGTCCTTCTTACCTTTGGGTTCTCCTTTGATTTTGTCAACCTGATCAAGTAGCATGGCCACTCCATTGGGTGTTTAGTTGCATGTGTGCAACCCAATAATCCTACCACTGATAGTCAACTTCCCTTTCACCTAGAACTCAATTGGGTCTCCACTGGATCTGACATGCATGCAACTAATAGTAGTAAATCCTCAGTTGCATGTGAGATCACTGATTGTGAATTAATTAATATTTAATTCACTTGATCTCTCACTAGTGTATCTTCAGTTACAACTAGCATAACTAAGTTTAACTCACTTAACTGATTTAAACTATTTACAACTTGCATTAACTAATGCACCTTTTCACTTAGAACTCTGTTACAACTAGAATTACTCTGCATGCCTCACCAAATACCTCTAAATCGAAATCCACTAGCTAACTGAATCTATCACTTTCAGTTAACTGATTCAAGTCCACATTGAGAATTTATCCTAAATAAGAGCCTTCGAAGGTTGAAGTACATACTGTTAGACTTCTCCTCATACTAATTTTTTCACATACTCAGAGGTTCAAACAAGGAAGCGGACAACAACGCAAACAAAGGTTGCCTCCTCCCGCAAGGAGCCTTCAACAAAAATGACAAATTCCCTTCTCAAATCCTACTTCATTGAATTTGTAATGAAGACCCGCATGTCATGGAAGCTGGCTTGAAGCTATGTATTGATGGTTGTTTCGGCCCCGACCCAACCTTCAGCTAGACATGACAAAAGAGCATAATGTTGTCAACAGATTGCTGGTGGGTAAGAGGGAGGTCATTTCCCTAGAGCCTAAGACCACGAATCTTGATATTATGAGCTTCCTTCTTTAGGAATCTTCCAATGCCTTCATCAGCCAAAATAAATAAGAATGGGGACAGGGGATCTCCTTGTCTTAGCCCCCAAGTATGGTTAAAATATTTGGTGGGGGAACCATTTAGGAGAATGGAATAGATAGGAGAGGAAACCATAGCCTGGATCCATCAGATCCATATCTGATCAAACTCATAGGCTTGAAGGACTTTGGTGAGGAAGGTCCAACTTATGTGGTCATAGGCTTTAGATAAATCTAGTTTGATCATCATCCCCGAGATTTTCATATGCTTCAAGCATTGAATTGCTTCTTGGGAGGTAATAAAACCATCTATGATTTGATGGCCCTCTACAAAACCAGTTTGTTCAGATGATATGAGGGAAGGCAATAAAGATTTAAGGCGCTTAACCATAATAGTTACAATGATTTCATATATGACATTACATAAATAAATTGGGAAGAATCCTTGGGGATCCTCCGATTTAGCAGATTTAGTAATCGAGGTTATAAAAGTAACATTGAGACTCGGACATGCCTTTGGTGTCGTATTGACTCCTCCACCACTTCCAGAATGTCTCGTCATATGAATTTCCATGCAGCTTGGAAGAATTCCATGGTGAAACCATCCGGGCTTGGGGCTTTTTTTTTTCCGTAGCTTTTACCACCTCCTCTGGTGTGACCACCTGGATAAGGCCGAGGTTCTGATCTTTGGTAATGAGGCACATAATTTTTTGGGTGATTCTATGGATTGCCTCAAAGCAATCCTGCTCTGGTTCAGAGAGTAAGGTATGAAAGTGATGTACAACCAGTTCTTCCATGTCCTCATGACATACTATTCTGTCTTCAGCCTCATTTTTCAAGGAGAAGATCTTGTTATGTTTTCTGTGTTGGACCATTGCTTTATGGAATAAGCATGTGTTCTTCTCTCCTTCCCTCAACCCTTTGACTCCAAATTGCTGCTTCCAGAGTATCTCCTCTTGTTTTCAGCGTTCTTCTAGTTGCATTATGAGCCGCCCCTCTTCTTCTACTAAAAGTTTTGATCTGCCCTCTGTGATAATCTATAGTTTTACATTCTCTATCTTATTCTTTAACTCCTCTTGATCTTTTAAGATGTTGCCAAAGTCCTCTTTGTTCCACTTCTTGATCCTTTGCTTGATCTCTTTTAGCTTGAGTTGGAATGTATTCATAAGATTTCTTCCCACCACTTCATTGTTCTTCCACCATTCTTAGATTTGCCCCAATAGCTTAGGGTATCAGAGCCAAAATGAGTAAAATATGAAGGGATTATTTCTTGGTCCTATTTTGAGGTCAATTTCTAGTCTTACCAGCCAGTGTTTTGAGCCCATTCCGGGGAGAATGGATGTTTCCATGTATATGTCTCTGGAGATCACCTGTTCTGAGACCAAGAACTGATCCAATCTGGATGCAATCTGATTTTGACCTCCTCTCTAGTTGTTTCAGGTGAAGGTTTTGTTGTTGGTTTGTAGGTCCACCATTTTGAGCTATGATATTGCATCCCTGAACATATCCATATCTGGGTCATGTCAGTGAATTCCTCCTTTATTCTCTTAGAGGGATGTTATCATGTTAAAGTCCCATCCTACTATCCATAATTCTTCTTGAAATTCTCTTCTCATACTGGCCAAGTTGTGGAGGAAGACCTCTTTCTCCCCTGGGGTATGAGGCCCATAAACCCCAGTAAGGAGAACCCAATCATTGGATCCTATGTGTCCAAAGTGCCTTGTAAGCATTCAGGGACTACTTACTCAATCCTCAAAGACGACTTTCGTGGGTTCCACAAAATGGTTTTTCCTCCCACACTTCCTCTAGAGTCGAGTGCAATCACTTCATATGGTAGCTTGAAACTTAGAACTATCCCTTTGAGCTTGGCTTCATGGATCTTGGTTTCCTGGATGATCATAATGTTGCCCTTGTCTTTCCTCAGTCGCTCCTTCAAGTACCATTGTTTGGCTTTACTATTAAGGCCAAAAATATTATCCATATCCTTTCCCTCCATATGATTCTTATTGGGCTGACATCACCTTAATGTCATGCCCATCAAAATCATCCATTGGTTTCTATGGATGGTTTCTAAAACACCTACAATAAAATATTCCTCGAGGGGGATATGACTATATTCACTTCCACTTGATTGAATTTTTGAGTTGTATGACATCATGTTGATGTCACTAACTATTAACTCTTTTAATTGACCTTTCCTCCTGGTTGATGTCACCATCTCATCAGGTCCAACTATCAGCACTTTTCGATGGAGGGAGGAAAAATATTCCTCGAAGGGAAGTTTTTATGGAACTTCTTTGATGCCTTTCTATACTTTAAGCCCCTAACATAAGTAAATTTTAAATACTACATTGGGTCTAAAATAAAGGCCTCCTAACACTTAAATGAATTTTTTACTCCTCAGAAAACCCCCTTTTCACATGGTCACCATCTTCTTTTCCATATGGCACTACTATGTCATTGCATGACCCCTATTTTGGGTCCATGTTTTGTTTTCTACCTCTTCCATGCGTCCTCTACTATCATCATTCCCATCAATATGGTATCATGCTTATCCATCACCATTTCTCATTGGTGTTTTCCATAAGCTAGGGGTAATGATTCTTTGAATGAACTACTCAATGGGTAAACTCCAAAATTTTGGAGGTAAACTTCCAAAACCTTACTAAAACCCTTTTTCATTCATCATTGGGTTAAAGACCCAAATGTTTTCACACTTGATTGATTTATTTCCCATGTTTTCAATGCAACTCATGTGCCAGAAAAGTACCCTCTACTCCACCGTGTTGCACTACATGTCACATCCTAGTACTAACACTAGGGCCACATATAAACCATATAAGAGTACCATGCCTCTCCTTCCTTGAACTTCATCAATGCATTATCTCTAAAAATAATCGATCCCATCAAGAAAACATTAGACCATTTATAACCTTTAATAATATTAAAAAGTCTAAGATCTAACCTTTAATAACTTTAACAAAAATTAAAACATTTATTATTAATCAAATAATATTTTTTTATAAAACATTTATTATTAATCAAATAATTTTTTTTCATAATAATTATGATAATTGTAAAAGTTTTGGGATTTTCATTAAATTTAATTTTCCACCTTGCGTGTTTGGCCAAGGAGGATTGGCGGGAAAATCCAGTCAAATGATAATACTCACAAGAGTTGATTATACATGATTTTCTACATTTTGCCGAATCAAGTCTCTAGGTTTGCAATGCTGGCAGAGTTTTCTGAGTTTTATAGGTATGCAATGCTAACAGAGTTTTCTAAGTTTTACAGGTATGCAATGTTGGTAGTGTTTTTTTATTCCATGGAAGTTGCCATCAGATTGCTTTGGCTCCACAAGACAATTAGTAGCTTCCGTAACATCTGTCCCCAAGTTGAAACAATGACCCACAAGTATGTCTTGGTTTAACCCGCAGACTATTTCTTTTTCTCCTCTCGTACCTACAATTCTTATAACTAGAAGACCGTAACAAGTATGGTACTAATCTCTGCAGGGTCAATAGGCCAGTAACGAGATTTAGGGTTCTTTCTAACTACAAAGACCGATTTCTTTGAATGTGTGCTTCAATTCTATTGTATCATCAACTAATAGTAAACCCTAAACTAATTTGCAGGAGATTTATGTATCATCTGGCACAAATGAAGCACATTTTCCCCGAAGGATTGCTATTGGAGAAGACCATGGCACCTTATGAGAAGACGTTGTGCATGAAGCCAGACTTGAAAATCACTCTCTTGCACAATGCAGTGCTAAGTGGAAAGGACAAGGCCTCCAAAGGCAACAACACATTGGGTTTTCAAAAAACATTCCACAACCACTTAATTTCATTTTTCAAGGCTTATCCCAAGGCGAGTTTACTCTTGCTATCTTGTATTATTTTTTCAGGATTCTATATTTTTTTGGTCAAACCTTTCAATAGCACAGGTTTTACATTTGTATGTACATTGTATGAATTCATTGCAATACAAGGAGATTATGTTCCAGAGGCAATCCTATAGAGCCATTCAATATAAAATGTCAGCTAACTTCTCTAGTCTCCTCCCCACTTCCTCCTTTGATATGTAACAACCTTTCCCCAACAAGAGGTGCAGCTTCTACTCTGCCTGACAATCATCAAGGAAAATCCCAACCCTCTATGACATCTTCACTATTACCCAAAAGTTTCCAGAGGCATTTTTCTTAGACAACCCTCACACTCCAGTCATCTGTGGATTGATCATTCCCTATGCCCAAGCAAGACCCAATTCTAAAGCCTCATCTCGAGGTTCCTGAGACAATGAAAAAAAATGGTGGTGATGAGGCTTCGAGGAGGATTTAAACACTGGCAGGGTTATAAAATATTCCTGCTTTACCATCTAACCTAGCCCTTGTGATGCAATAGACAAATTTATAGATAGGGAAAAAGTTGAATTTGTTGATCAGCTGATGCAGAATTGCACTGTTGGGGGACATTATCCTTATCTTTATCATTTGGGTTCAGGGACTCATCACAACTATTTAGAGTAGAAGCATAGCCTAAGGAAGAAACTAAGGCAGAGGATCTGGGTGTCTTTGGAATTTCAGAGGATAGTACCTGATTGTATCCTAGTCCATTTGGATGATTTTTATCAAACACATGATATGAATTGTCACAACCCTTACTGATTATCCTAGTGCTAGATTCCTTCCTGAAAGCCTTCCCTGCTTTTGAATTCCATTTCTTTAAGAAAAAATCAGTGGGTGGGTTATTGCTAGGCATTTTCATCAAATCCACTATGTTACTGGTGTGATAACTAGCAGAATAATTAGAGGACATGATCAGTTATTCTCTAGAAAGACGAGCTTTTGCTTCAAGTCTTGCATTTTCCCACTGTGATTTTTGCCTAGTCAAAGCCAAGGCATCGTACCCCTGTGGAGCACTGGGACTGACTTCTGATTTAGGTGCATGGGTTGAGGGATCGAGACCCATCTTCAACAAAAGCTTCTTCAAATGGGTATTCCCAAAATTCTTGATCTCATTTTCTGTTATCCCTGGTAACTGTGAGGCTATTGCAGACCATTTGCAAGTACCACATACATAAATAAAACAACTAAGTGATACAAATGAAATTGCTGATAAATGCGGATAGCTATCAAAATATTTATGTGCCATATATAACGTACACAATTTGTAAAGCCATGGAAGGAGTGAAGGTTATGAACACAACTTGTAAGGCCATGGTAGGAGTGAAGGTTATGGACAGAAAAAATGGTTTTTCGAAACAACTCTCTTTTATAACATGATCGATATAATATGTATTGCAAAATATTTTCAAATTATTAAATCTAGACTATTGAAAAACTATGAGAATTTGTAATGCCAAACCAAGAGTAAAGGTTATAAACCAAAAAATAATTTGGAAACTCTTAAATCTAAACTATTGAAAAAAAACACATTGAGAATTTGTAATGCCAAAACAGGAGTGCAAGTTATCCACTAGAAAATGGTTTGGAAACTCTTGGGATCATGTATATATCACTAAAGAGAATTTTTAATTCCAAAAAAAAATTGAAAGTTATTAAAAAAAAAAGATTTGAAAACTCTTAAATCTAGAGGACTGAATAAGGATGAGAATTTGTAATTCCAAAACAGGAGTACAAACCAAAATGATTTAGAGAATCTTGATTTTATGCCTTGAGATCATGTGAAACTAGGAATATTTTCAAATTATTATTTGGAAACTCTTAAATCTAGGTTAGTGAAAAACATTGAGAAAGGGATCATGTAGAATTAAGAATGTTTTCAAATTATTATTTGGAAACTCTTCAATCTAAGTTATTGAAAAACATTGAGAATTTGTAGTGCCAAAATAGTAGTGAAAGTTATAAACTACAAAATGGTTTGGAAACTCTTAATTCTTTGACAGATTGTAATGCCAAAACCAGAGTGAAGGTTATAAACTACAAAATTATAAACTAGAAACTCTTGATTTTATATCTAGGGATCATGTATACCACTGAAACTCTTGATTTCATATCTAGCGATCATGTATACCACTAAAGAATTTGTAATTCCAAAACAGGAGTGAAGGTTATAGACTAAAAAATGATTTGAAAACTCTTAAATCTAGATGATTGAAAATCTTTGAGAATTTGTAATCCAAAACCTGAGTAAAGGCCAAAATGGTTTGGAAACTCTTTCATGCCTTGAGATGATATAACATTAAATATAGTTTCAAATTATTAAATTTAAACTATATATATTCTAAGAACCCTATTCCTGTATAAGCATTCCTGCGTCAAACTATGCCACGCCCCGTTAACCCACCAAGTTAACACAGTCCCGAGTCTAACTCATCGCTTGCTCAGGACCTGACTGGTGAGTAACTTGCAACACATTTGCTGCCAAGCAAGTCCAACTTATAGGTGGATGGAAAAACTTGTCGAGTATAAATTCCTAGAGGAAAACATCATTTTGAACAATTTATGCTGCTGAGATTTTGTGGCATTCCAGTAAAACTCTTGCACTCTGGCCTTGCCCAGTTTTTCGACATTCCACAGTCAAACCCTTACACTCCGGCCTTGCCAAAATGCATTACCATTGATTCAAAGTAAAACTCCAACATGTCCTCAAGTCTAAAATAAAATATAGATAACATATAGTTAGGAATGGCCTCAAAACTATTGAAACTAACCAATCATCGTGAACAGAAATATACATTATTACTCTTGTTGCCTTTGAGCAAGATGCTCAGACAACTAAGCCAAAGATTGTAGATTGCATCTCACAACAGTGTCTACAAACATCCAGGTATCCTCTTTGGTGTTGCCTTCTGGTACACCCACAACATAGGACTCCAGCACTATGGTCCAACGTCTCCCATAGTTGACAACCTCGTTCACTGTAGTGACAGAGCAATATCCTTTACAAAACTAATTACTAAATCGATCAATGTAGCACAAAATTATTTGGCTTCTTTTATTGATTTAAATTTTGCTTTATAAATGTAGCAAGACAGTTTCCTGATTGTGTTATCTAGCTCTGTCACAGCTTTTTGTGCTCACCTAAGACTTTTCATTCAAGTAAGAATTTTCAGTACCTTCTATTGCTTACTGTCACTGTCTAATTATTCAACATATGAATATTATTGAATACAGATCGAAGGATGAGAAAACCAAGATTTTGTGGAACACTGATGCAGAAGTTCAAGGGCAAGCAATCCATGCAATCTCTGCATTTGTCACAAACTTAATGGAAAATATATGTCAGAAACCTTCATTACAGGTAAATATGAGGGAGTTAGAATTGTAAAAATGGATATTACCTACTTGCATCTAGTGTTGTCATGACTTTATTGTGTCACAAGGCTTAGTCATATATGTGGATATTATTCTTAAAAAAATTTCCTCAACTAGAATTTGTACACGATAAAATTCATAATCTGAGAAATAATGTCTAGAATAAGTTACTAATAAGGAACTTATGTGAATCCTCCTCTTTGTTGGAAAAAATAACTATTTAAGGCTTTAGTGCATATTTGCATTAGGCTCATCCTGTGTAAAACTTCAATACTTAGGAGCCAGATGTCTATAAACTGGATGATGTGCAAGTAAATTATTTCAAGCCTTGGGACGATCATTTAGTAAATATGCATCTAGTATCTTAATTTGAACTGTGCGTACAATGTTGTTAACCCCATGTTGTGTTTGACCTCAGTTAAAAGCTTTGTACTCAGTTACATCTAAGCTATCTATCACATTGTCTCATTCACATAAAGTGGTAAATATTGTTCTAAGTATTGCTTTGTTTATTGGTAAATGTTTGGCCTTCCAATATGAAAGTGTTGATCCTAAATGTTGTCTTTATTGTTTCATTTTGTTATCTAAAAGCTAAGAAGAGAAGCTAGCTATGGGATTTGAAATGGTGGCATTGGCAATTTCCAGATAACCTAGTTTAGTTACTAGATAAAATTAAATAAGTCATTATTAGAAAGCATAGCTTTATTTAGATCCCCTCTCTTGTTGCTTTATAACTCACATAGGATTTTCCATCCCTGTTATGGAGTAGAATTTTGAGTAGTCGAGGATGAAACATGGGTAGGGGGCAAGGGAGGATGACCCAGAACCATTTGGGGGGAAGGAACAAGAGACTAAGAGTGAGGAAGCTAATGTGCCACCCTCAGCACCACTTTCTACACAAAGTGAGACACCTGCCAATGGCTGTCTGATTTTGGCCACAAGACCTTCTTCTACTAGAGGATAAGCCATAACGTTTGTTTGTAAGACGAACAGAGGGAATTCATAGCTAGCTGTTAGATTGATCATTTCAGATGACTCATGATGATGAAATGCATTTATTGTATTTGATGTAATTTTTTATTATTTATTCAACTTTGAGTATTAACCTGACAGCTATCAGTATCTACAGTTAATTTTTGATGTAACATTTGGTATCTTATACATTTTATATATCAGTCTTTTTTCACATATATGTGGCAATATGATTATTTTAGGTTGTTGTTCCTCTTTCCAAAGGTTTGAAAATTTTTTGTTGCAACTGGGTTTACTGTTGGGGCCCTTGTTTTGAATAAAGAATAGATTTTTGGGTTGCATAACAACACATGGCAGCCGCAACTACGGTGAGTAGCGGAGCTACCAAGGTTGCGGGGGAACGGGAGATAGTTGAAGAAGCTGATGCAGATAAATGTAGACGGAGAGAAGATACAGTAGAGGACAGAGAATAGAACTCATAGACAACAAGAGAGAAGCCGAAAGTAGCTGAAGAAGAACACAAGAGGAACTAGCGGTTGCGATGGCGGGTGAATAAATAGCCATCACCCAGCCGAAAGAAGGAAGACGAATGCAGAGCGATTGAAGAGGATCGAGTGGATGCTGCAGGAGAGGTCTATTCCGAGCATGATATCTTTTTAGTTCCTAGGCTTCTCTTATCTATCTTTCTGTCCTATGAGACGTCTGTAACAGAATTGTAAGCTCTTCCTGTGGAATCGATGTAACTGTGGATCTGGCTGAAAGTTATCAATATACTTGCAGGTTGTTGTCTTATTATATGAGTTACATGCATGCATGATGTCTGCAATGTCTTAAAATTTTATTTGCTTATTATCTGTTCAATCTTCTGAATGTTCTTGCGTATATGATGATATTTATGCAATCGCTTCTATATTAATCATGAATTGCGAATCCTTCCACCACTATTGATCTATTCCCCTTCTGCATGTGGTCGCGGCACGCCTCGAGTGATACTCTCTGCTCTTCGGAGTAGGGTGACAATTCTGACGTGGTTCTAGAATACAGTGGATTCCCTTGTTGGCCCCAATCTCTGAACCTGGGTCTTGCCTGCGAGACCTGTTTCTTCGCCAACAAATGGTTCCGTTATCGGGGCCCTACACGTTATGAGGGGAACTAGATCATGGTATCGAGGGTCTTCGAAGGAGAAATACGGAGATGGTGGGATAACCATCTAGACTAGTTTATTTCTCAGCAAGCGGAGCTGACGAATCAAAAGGAGAGGGTGCTCAAGGATCTCGTCCTTTTCTCGGATTCCGCCAGTGATACCTACGAGATCCTCTGGGGAAAATTCCCTAGTGACCTCTATAATTGATTGCGGAGGTTGCAGACCAAGCTACCTAGGGATAACTCACGGAAGACCACCCGCAAGTGGGTGCACAGAGATCTGGTGGCCCTACATCGACTGGATACTGAGTTGACCCGCGCGGTGGACTTTTGGGTAGAGACCATTTTGGACGGATACATTGTGGATTTTACCGCAGATTACTACCAATCCTTCTTGAAGGCTGAGGATATCTTCCGCTCCGGGCTAAGAAGGAAGCTACTCAAGGAGATTTCACTGTGGATTAAGGCCCTGATGGTGGACGAAGGGCTGATGGAATTACAAAAATCGAGCATGGAAGCATAAAACTCCAGTGCTAGGAGGAAGGGACAAAGGGATATATGCCACGTGAAGTGTGAAGCAGGGGAGTGGGGGAATGGATGTTGAGGCCGCGAGGAGGTTGAGGGAGCGACGTGCACATCGGAGGGTGCAGATCGCCGACAGGTGGCGAGAAAGGGTGATGCGAGAGTTGAAACGACGGGGAAACAATAGGAAGAACCAAGAGGAGGCACCTCAAAGGATAGGAATTATGGACACTCAGGCGGATACCCTAGAGAGGGAAGGGACTGCTGTGGGAGTGTGGCGGCTGCATGGGAGCCCGACTAGGAGAAAGACGGAGATGACGTCTGATGAAGAAGATGCTGGTGTGCGGCCCGAAGAAGGTTCCGATGGCGAATGGTGCGTCGTGATGCAGCGGTTATTTCAAGAACGGACGACATTCATATCTCCAGGTACTCCTACTTCCCCAAGTATGAACAGCAAGGATCCCTACCTTCCCCTGGTACTCTATCAACCTTTAAGTAATATTTTAATTAAGTTACAAGCATTAATTCAATCGCACAATAGTTCATTATTGGCAGCGACACACGTTCATAGCGGCGTTACTAGTAGTATTGCTAATCCTAGTGGTATAGTCACGCAGCCAGGACTCGGAGGGTTTATTCTAGTCACCCCCTTGCAAGTAAATATGGCTGAGTCTTTCACCCGGTATCCAAAATTTTCTGGCCGAGGTAACAATGATGTGGAGCAACACTGGTATCTCTGCGAAGCCATATGGAGGGCTAGGTAGACGCCAGATGCAGGGAAGCTAATAGAGTTCCAAACCACACTCAGAGAAAGGGCTCTACGATGGTTCATAAATTGGTTAGAGGCCCACCCAAATCCAGCAATCATGGACGTTAAGCGGGATTTTGTCCGAGAATTTAAGCTCCCCCAAACAGACCAGCAGGGTCTGTCCGAGATCTGGGAGATTAAGCAGAAAGAAGGGGAGACTACATGGGAGCTGATGCGTCGGTTCAAGGATGCAATCGAGAAACTCAACTACTCGATCGATCCAAACCATCAGAAGGACTGGTTCATCAAGGCTCGACTTCCCTTGACACGAACCCCCCTCACCCAGCAGAATATCGACAACTTGCAGGACATTCTAGAGCAGGCTATGAAGATAGAGGCAATGGCGGGCTACCCTCGGGAATATCGCAGAGGGCCGGCCCCGCAGGATCCTTCCTTATTGGGATTGCAACATCAGATTGCCAGTCTAACTAAGAAGCTCAAGGATATGCAGCCTATAAGACCAGTCAGGCCGAACGTTTGGTGCCCTCACTGCCTGTTCGAAGGGCACGTAGCAACTGAGTGTCCCCGGTTGCATGGCATGGGTGTGGGGCCCTCGATCTCGGAAATACAGGGGGGTCTACCTAATGGGGGTGGCACAGTGATGAATCCACAGGGGGTATACTAGCTACAACAGCCTTACGCGGGGTTTCCACCTCAACCAAACCAAACCGCCACGGAATATTGCGAAATTTTCCGGACGATGGGGCAGCAACCTCGGATGTGCCCAATATTGCAAAAGTACTCCAATGTCCCAAACAACGTATACTGTGAGTTTTTTTCTTCCATGACTCACAACACCGAGCAGTGCAGATCTCTCGACGCACTAGTAGACCGATTGGACCAACCCTCCTATAGGGTGAACGAGTCTTCCAGGGGCAGAGGAGGCGGTATGCGCGGAGGCCACACAGGGGGACGGGGTCTGCTAAAATGCTACAACTGTGACCAGGAGGGTCACGTGGCCTAGGAATGCCCCCTTCCCAGACACCCATGGCGTTCCCAGTGCCGCGTGAACACCCATGCAACAGAGGACTACCTTGAACTTATCAAGAAGTGGGAGGAACGAGCACGGCAGAGGGGCACGAATCTGGTAAAATCCGAACCTCGGGGAGCCGCGACTTCGGCCATGCAGAATGTAGCTATTGTGATGTGAGTTGGAAAGAAGAAGGGGAAGGACGCTCACGGAAAGGAGTCGGCACGAGGGATCTAGCCCGCCTCCCCAGAACAATTGATGAGGCCGGACGCACAGAAGAAGTACTTCCAAGAGGCGGTGGAGACATTTGCTCAGCTAGGGGGAGCCAAAGGCCTTGAGGTACCCCTGATGACTGATTCCAGGGAACAGAGTGCCACAGGGACCCTGATTGAGGAATGGCTCCAGTTATTCCTCAAGATTGTTGACAATGCTTCGATGCGGGAGCAGCTCAAGCATACCATGGAGGAAGAACTGCAGGGGAATACAGGGCCGGGGGAACCTTTGAACACAGCACCCCAGTACGTACAGCGGGTCAAGCGAAACAAGCGAAGAACGGGAAAAGAGTTCTGGCTTAACACGCAGGTTGCGGGATTTCAGATCAGCGACACCATGCTCGACTTAGGATCTAACGTCAACATCCTGCCGCGGAAGACGTGGGAGGCTCTTGGGTGGCCACGACTGACCTACTCACCAATCCAGCTTATAATGGCGAACCAATACTACATTGTGCCGATCGACCGACTCAAAGATGTCGAGGTCGACATTGCAGGGGTGAAGAATTACACGGATTTTGAGGTTATTGATATTATGGGAGACAAAGATCCTTACCCTGCACTGCTAGGAATCGACTGGGCTTTTGAGAATTATGCCATCATCGACCTCAAAAAGGAGTTGATGATTTTTGAAGATGGAGAGGTCCAAGTCACTCAGCCTCTCGACCCATATCAAGGCCCGAGATATACAGAAACTGTGGATAACTGGGAGGATGCTCAGATGTTGGACAACCTTTGTCAGATGACAGCAGGGAAGCAGGAGGACTATATTAACCCGACCACAACCAGCTCTGTCAGCTGGCGCAGTGTCCAGAGCTCGGAGCTGGGATCGGAACTAGCTTGGGAAGACTGGCAGCAAGGTGGATATGAGACGAGCACGCAGAGATGTGCCAACATTTCCAGAGTTCGTTGGATTGGCGCTGAGATCAGGGAGTAACCCACCCTGTCGAACATGCACGTCGTCAATACCTTTATTGCAAAGGTAGAAGACACGGTACCAAAAGGAAGTAGGCTGCCACTTTTGGACGTATCACTACAGTCCACATCAGCCAGGTGGTGGAAAACACACCGCAACACCATGTCGCGGTGGATTTGTGTGGCGGAGGCTTTGAGGGCACGGTTCAAAGAAGACAAAGGCCCTCGAAGAAGGCACAGGTACCAAGGGACTTTCGATCTGAGGGACCAACTGAAAACCTGTGAGGAGCAGTGGCAAAGTCTAGGGTACCTGGAAGAGCTATGGGTACATCGGTTCATCTGCTCCTTAGATACCATCCCCCATGCCTGGTACTTAGAGGAAGAGAGAAAAAGAGGAACCAGCTCTTGGCAGGAAGTCACGAACAAATTTGTTCGGTGCTTTTCCTTCGAAGGAGAGATAGAGATGGTGTCCCAAGAATTACAGGCTATCAAGGGGGTATTGTTTCTTCGTGATCCGGGGACTGACAAGAGCACATTAGCATTACATCCTAAGGGCAGGCGTGAGTTGGCTTGCCAACGGATCGACGACGATCCAGACAATGATAATCTGGAGGACCTAAGGCACCTATATTTTGAAGAGAAGGAAGGCGAGCAGAACATCAAAGAAGAGCCGACCACTGAAGGCGTCCATCTACTCCCACTGAAGACAAAGAAGCTAAACATTGGCACAGAGCTACGGTTGAGGACTACTGGGACGAGGAGACGACGAAGGAAATTTTCAGGCTCCTCCAGGAATATGAAGATCTCTTCTCTTCATCGGTTGCAGACTTAAAAGGCATCAAAGGTGACCTCGGAGAAATGTGTATTGTGCTGAAACCGGACGCCAGGCCCGTGAAGCATCGACCCTATCGATTGAACCCGTGGATCAAAGAAAAGGTCAAGTTGGAGATCGATAAGATGCTGACAGCAGGTCTAATATTTCCTGTGGAAGAAGCAGAGTGGGTGAGTCCTATCGTCATTCAGAATAAGAAGGATAAGTCAGAAATCCACGTCTGTGTCGACTACCAGAGTCTGAACAACGCCTGCATCCATGACCCATTTCCCACTCCATTCAGCGACGAAGTATTGGACCATGTTGCGGGGAATGAGGCCTACTCCTTCACTGATGTCTTTTTGGGCTATCATTAGGTGCGCATTGCAGAAGAAGACAAAATGAAGACGACGTTCACCACTGAGTGGGGTTCGTTTGCATACCACGTGATTCCGTTGGGGTTGAAGAACGCCCCCGCTGTGTTTTCCCGGATCGTCATCGCTGCTTTCCGAGATTATATTCACAAGTTCCTGGAAGTATACATGGATGATTGGACCGTCTACAGTTTGCTGAAAGACCATGCCACCCTGCTATGCATCATGTTTGATCGGTGTCGACAGTTGCAGATTTCCTTGAACTTGAAGAAATGCATCTTTGCGGTTCCTTTCGGAACGCCGTTAAGACATGTGGTGTGCAAGCAAGGGGTCTGCGTCGACCCTGCCAAGGTAGCCGTGATCGTCCACATGGACGCCCCAGAAATGGTGAAGCAGTTGCGGGCACTGCTAGGGCACACGGCTTATTCCAGACGGTTCATCCGGAATTATGCGAAGATCACTGCTCCTCTGGAAAAGTTACTGCAGAAGTTAGAAGTGTTCCACTGGACGGATGAGTGCAAGATGGCCCTTGACACTTTGAAGGAGAAGCTGGCAACGACGCCTATTCTGGTTCACCCAGACTGGGATAAGCAGTTCCACGTGCATATCGACGCTTCCAGTATCGCACTTGGAGCTGTCTTGGCGCAACCAGGGGAGACGACAATGGACCACCCTGTCTACTTCGCTAACTGCAAACTGTCTAATGTAGAGCAGAATTACACCACCACAGAGAGGGAGGCCCTCGCAATGGTGTACTCGCTCCAGAAGTTCCGCCACTACCTTCTAGGAGGTAAATTCAAGTTCTTTACGGATCACTCTGCGTTAAATTACCTGGTCAATAAGCCCGTTTTGGAAGGATGGATCTGTCGATGGCTTCTACTCTTCCAAGAATTCACTTTCGAAGTGATCGTCAAGCCCGGGAGGTTGAACGTCGGGCCCGATCATTTATCCAGGTTGGAAACGAGGGAGAACGATGGCTCTCTCGAT
This sequence comes from Pinus albicaulis, assembly GCA_034641835.2. Lineage (NCBI taxonomy): Eukaryota > Viridiplantae > Streptophyta > Pinopsida > Pinales > Pinaceae > Pinus > Pinus albicaulis. Next base: position 595,845,055 of record CM076569.1, on the reverse strand, counting down.
GATCAGCTACTGGATGCTGATCTTTTCCGAGTCAAATCCATACCAAATTATTTGGCCTACATTACAACTTACTTGACCATGGGGCAGTGCCCTCAGCACTACACCCCGCTCCAGAAACGGCACTTGGTCGTTCGCGCTGCTGATTACCAACTGATTGTGGGGCAGCTGTACAAATTGGGCCTCAATGAGGTTCTATGCAAATGTATACTCAACCACGAACGCGAAGCCGTGATGTGGGAGTGCCACAGCGGCGTTGCAGGTGGGCATGTGGGGGCGAAACCCACTGCCAGGAAGGTGCTCCAAGATGGACTATGGTGGCCGACGGTCCATGCCGATTGTAAGACATTTGTTAAGAAATGTGATGTCTGTCAGTGAATGGGGAGGCCCTCTCACAGGGATGAGCTCCTGCTACACCCGGTGCATGTGTTGCAGCCGTTTGAGAAGTGGGTTGTCAACTTCATAGGTCCCATAGCCCCGGTAGCCATGCACTCCAAGGCCTGGTACATCATTACTGCCACTGACTACCTCACCCGGTGGGCTAAGGTAGCGGCGTTACGGGACTGTACGGCCGATACAACAGCTCGGTTCATCTTTGAACACATCATTAGCAGATTTGGCTGCCCACGGAGCTTAACCAGTGATCAAGGTACGCACTTCATTAATGAAACGTTCAAATCACTGTTGGACACCTTCATGATCCAACATCACAAAAGCAGCCCGTACCGCCCGCAGGCCAATGGTACTGTTGAGGCGTTCAACAAATCCTCGAAAAGGGTTTGACGAAGATCTGCAATGCCAAGCGAGATGATTAGGATGAGCGGTTGCCAGCTGCACTATGGGCCTACCGGACTACGGTGAAGCGCTTGACCAATCAAACACCATTCCAGCTAGTGTATGGCTGGGAAGTTGTGATTCCCGCCGAGTTCACCATATCGAGTCTTTTGATTGCTACACCCCTTAAGTTCTCGGAAGAGGAATCGCTACAGGAGCACCTCCATGAATTACAAGAACTGGACGAGGCCCGGTTTCTGGCCGAGTTTCACCAAAAGCTTCAGAAGGACAGGTAGAAGGCATGGCATGACTGCCACATCAAGAGCAAAAAGTTTTAGGTTGGAGGGAAGGTTCTCCTATATGATAGCAAGTTTCAGAAGTTTCCGGGAAAACTGTAGATGCACTGGTTGGGACCTTACTTCGTCGTCGAGATTAGGGATTCTGGAGCCGTTCAGATGGCTCAACTGGACGGTACTGTTTTACCTGGGTGGGTGAATGGCACACGCCTGAAGCCCTACCATGACTAAGTTTCTTTCACCTTTCATCAATAACTCTCGCACCCGAGAGAAGCCGTAAAGTAGCGTAGTTGAATAACTCTCCCGCAATCGGGATGAGCATAGGTAGTGTTTATTGTCCATGCACAGGTCGTCAATAACCGCTCTGTTGCGGGGACCGCACCTCAACCAATTGTGGTCGGGGAGGGGCGTGTCCAGCGTGTCATCCCTGTAGGATCAGCAAATGTGTCAGTGTCAGTCCATATCATTTCAGTTAGTACTTATGTCAGTCAGTAGGATCGTCTAGATTTGCAGCATAAATTTCCATAATTAGAAGTAACCTTGCAATAATCATTTTGCCATAATTCGAAGGAACCTCAGCCATCGCGTCCGCCCATTTCCCCTTGCCACCGTCAGCAGATGTCAGAGTACACCTTAGCCAGAGATTGATCGCATGATTATCGCCGAGAAGAATGCCAGCAGGAATTAACTCGTTATGGGGTCTCATCAACCTCACTCGTGTCAAGTAATTACATAACCTGCATGGAAAAAAGCACGAGAATGTCAGAGAAGTTAGAATTAGAAATTGGAGCAGAACCAGAGCAACAGAAGTATCCAGAATCACAGAGCCGAGAGAAGACGTCGAGACCAATTCTACAAGTGTATCAACGTCGAGCGAAGATGCCAAAAGCCAACTCAGCAGTCGTAGAACCACAGCTCGACAGCAGAACTCATAAAACAGAGTCCCTCGTCGGGAAATACGACAATGCTGCCCTCATAGATGCAAACCTCGCGAACTATTTCGAGTTCCCAGCACTTAAATGGCAGGTGTATATGTAACATTATACCACAGAAGTCAGGCGTTCAGCGAACAGAATTTTGCTAGAGTTCCAAGGCCTACAGCAATCCTCCCTTCTAAACTTAAGAAATCTCCCGGTATTCGGGACAACAAGACCAGCCATGCAGTGCACCAAGTTCTTACTCAGCCGCATCCAGAATAGGTCATTGTGGTTTAATAAGGAAATTCCAATCCATGCCGAGGATATCCACTGACTCACAGGGCTTTCACAGAACGGCCCAGATGTATCATCTGCATGTCAGACCACTTCCAAACGAGCAAAGAAGTCGGGAGATGCTGACTATTATGCAAAATATGGCACACGATGGGTAGGAAAGGGAGCGAAGATGGAGTTTATCAACAAGCCCGAAATCAAGTTTGCATGCTACCTCATTGCCAGTAAGACAATGAGGCACTACACGAAGGGAAAATGTACCCTGGATACTATTTCCATTGCAGAGCACTGTGTCCAAGGGGTGAAGTTGAAATGGTGCTCCTTCCTGTTAAAGGAGTTGTTCGACGCGTGCGAAGACAATTAGAAGAGGGCCACAAGCTTCATTTATGGGTATTTGATAGTTGCATTTGCCATGTGAAAGTGGCACACTCCCCTCGTCAGGCTACCGGCGGAAATAATAGAGGGCTAGCCTCTAGCGATGAAGTTCGTCCCGTGGAAGGTGTCGGGTGATCCCAACACCAAAGAGTTCAATGCAGAGGCATTCCGAAGTTGGTATGGTTTAATGACAGATGTGGTAGCAGGCCAGCAGAGGGTGCCCAGGAACCTGCTGGACGAGTACAGCGAGAAAGTATGGTTCGGGGCCAGCCACAGGCATACCTTCCTCCGACCTACTTGCGTGCCAGAGGAGACATTTCACATGCGGCCGCTGAAGTTCCAACTCGAAGACACAACCTTTCACAATGAAGTTTGTTCGTGGTCGGGGGTCGCGATGGAAATCTGAAACGGGGTACCCACATACAATTTTGATCAGATGCTACCGCAGCAACAGCCTGGTGAAACGGAAGCGGAGGCGGCACAACGGGACTCCACCGTGCAGCTCGTCCCCCTCATTCGCCACCTAAACACTCAGGTACACAGTTTTAGTGAAGTGGCCAAGGTTGTCTCAAGCAGTGTCATTCCTTTTCCTATTTTCTCTGAGTTCCAGCTTTCTCAGTCCACATCGCGTCTCCACACAACTTCCATCACCTCCCCCATCCCTAATGTTTTATTTACTTCACCAACTCTGATGACTACCCCGATGGGGGAAAAGAGCAAGTCCACCGACCCCTTAGAAGCTTCTCAAGCCAAGCGGGCCCGAACCATAGAGTCGAGTCCGGTGGTGGACCTCACTGAGGAGGATCCACCACGGCCACCGAGTATAGGGGTGCCTATACAGGAAGGACCAGTCATTGACACAGGGGCTATAGGAGGGATTCCACCTCTACCTCCCATTGACCCCTCCGACTTCATCAACATTCGCCTTCCACCTACACGTATCATCCCACTTACCACTTCATCTGCACCATCCAATTCATCCGCCACCATGTCAGACCCAATCATCCGAGATCTACTTAATGGGGACCACAGGGCCGAGGTTGACTCAAGTACTGCAGCAGTGGTACCCCCGATCGACCTCGCTGGGGAACCCCAAGTTTATTTTTCTGATATAATTACATAGATGGCGCAAATTGTTGTAGACACGGCTGAGGCACAGCCTGAGCCTACTATATTTCCACAGACCATCCACACAGATTAGCAGGAGCAGACGGACCTGAATGTGGCCGACTCAGCACCTCATCAAACCCCGCCGCTGTCCCCTCAAGAGAACTCCACCCGATTAGTTGCCAGTGGGCAACCCCTACAGGAACAAGGGCCGGATTAAAGCACTTCGGGGGTTGCCAACTTGGAGGCGTGGGGTACGGCTCAGCTGTACCACTTTATTCAGAGGGCGGCCCAGCAGGCGGAAAAGCTTCATTCTGAACTGCAACAGAGGTGCGAAGAGCAACAACAGTAGATCAACGCGCTTACTAAACAGCGCGAATATCTCACAGCAGCACACAGGCAGCTACAGGGTCAGATAAACGAAGTGGCCAAGGTGTTTATAGGGCTATGGACGGCTGTCGAGGCTCACCACACTCGGATGCCTGCAGATGTACTAGAGACAGATATCTTGCAGCGGGCCCTCCACCTCATAATATCGTTCACTGACCTCCATAAGGAAAATGCAGAGCTCCAAGCAGTGTTAGCAGCACAGCCAGTGCTGCTCGATCCAGAGGCAGTTTATACAGCACAAATTGCAGATAAACAGGGCCAGGTCACCCAGATGCAGGAAACTCTTAGCTCTGCAGCGTGCGATGCTTATGACCTTTTGAAAGGTCTCCAAGAATGCTCGATGGCCCTTACAGTCAGGACGCAGCCCAATTCAGCGCAGCTGCAACAACTTTCGAAGGAAATTCAAGATGCCACGGACCCCTCGTAGTTGGACCAGCTATATGCTCAGGCGGATGCTCTAGAGGTCTAGATCCAGCAAACAGAGGCCATCTCAGCAATGGCCAAGCAAGTAATTTGAGAGCTCCACCATCCCCTCCAAATCAGAACCAAGACAATGCAATAGTTAGCCGCCGAGGCCGAAACCCAAATCGGCACGATGTTCGGGACTGTACCGGCACACGTCGGGGAGGCAGTTTTCACCAAGATCGTTGCAGAGACAAATGCATTATTACAGGGGTGGCAGCAAGTTGTGTCAACCTTCACTGAGCTTAAGGCTTCATCGTTCAGCAAGGTCCCGGAGTTGGGGCCCTTGTTTGGGCAGCAGACTGAAGGTGCACAGCAAGAACAAGGTACGAGGTCCGGTGGGGCGATGGAAATAGAGACAGTGATTTGTGATTGACTCGGGACGAGTCAAGAAACTGTGATCAGGGCCTGTTCGGGCCCTTGTTTCGAATAAAGAACAGATTTTTGGGTTGCGGAACGACACATGGCAGCCGCAACCAAGCTGCAACTACGGTGAGTAGCAGAGCTACTAAGGTTGCGGGGGAACATGAGATATCTGAAGAAGCTGATGCAAATAAGTGCAGACAAAGAGAAGATACAGCAGAGGACAGAGAGCAGAACTCATAGACAACAAGAGAGAAGCCGAAAGCAGTCGAAGAAGAACACAAGAGGAACTAGTAGTTGCAATGGCGGGTGAATAAATAGCCGTCACCCAGCCGAAAGAAGGAAGACAAATGCAGAGCGATTGAAGAGGATCAAGCGGATGCTGCAAGAGAGGTCTATTCTGAGCATGATATCTTTGTAGTTCCTAGGCTTCTCTTATCTATCTTTCTGTCCTATGAGACGTCTGTAACAGAATTGTAAGCTCTTCTTGTGGAAGCGATGTAACTGTGGATCTGGCTGAAAGTTATCAATATACTTGCAAGTTTTTGTCTTATTATATGAGTTACATGCATGCATGATGTCTGCGATTTCCTAAAATTTTATTTTCTTAGTATCTGTTTAATCTTCTAAATGTTCTTGCGTATATGATGATATTTATGCAATCGCTTCTATATTAATCACAAATTGCGAATCCTTCCACCACTATCGATCTATTCCCCTTCTGCATGTGGTCGCAACATGCCTCGGGTGAGACTCTCTGCTCTTCGGAGTAGGGTGACAATGTCGGCATGGTTCTAGACTACAGCGGATTCCCTTGTTGGCCCCAATCTCTGAACCTGGGTCTTGCCTGCGAGACCTGTTTCTTCGCCAACATTTACACAACTCAGTTTCAGTTGATGGAAGTGTGCACAAATTTAAAGCCTGCCTTGTTGCCAAATGATCTTTTTAGGTTGATGGTATTGATTACTCATAAACCTTTATATATGTTGTGAAGATGGAGTCAATTTGGTTTGTTCTTTCACTCACTACCTCTCAAGGTTGGGAAGTCCATCAGAAGGACATAAAAATTGTCTTTCTACTTGGAGACTTGAATGAACAAATCTACATTAAACAACCTCTCAATTTCTCTTAAGGTGACAACTCTCTTGTTTGTTACAAGTCACTTTATACGGTCTCAATCAATCTCCTTGAGCATGGTATCAAAAGATGAACAATTCCTTTTTAGTTTTGGTTTCTCTAGGTGCTAATCCAATCCCAATGTCTACACTGAAAATGCAAATGGTGACCTGTTCATCCTTGTTCTTTATGTCAATGACTTACTTATCACTGGGAGTAATCATCATTAGATTGACGATGTGAAGTCTTGTCTTATAACCCGGTTTGAGATGTCTGAATTAAGCCTTCACTATTTTATTGGTCTTCAAATTCTGCAATTTGAAAAGAGCATCAAGTATACTACTAAAGGGGTCTCCTCTTCCTTATAGGGATTTACAGATAGATTGGGTAGGTGATCTTGATGATTGGAAGTCTACTTTTGGTTACACTTTCAACCTTGGTTTGGATGTTGTCACTTTGTCTCTCAAAAATTAACACGCTTTCCATTTCTTCTACTAAGGCAAAGTAGCAAGGTGCTATCAATGTTGGTCAAGAAGTTCTTTGAATTTAAATTTTTGCTTGTGAAGTTTGGTTTTCCCTAGGATCAGCTTACAACTATTTAGTGTGATAGTCAGAGTGCGATCCATGTTGTCTCCAATTCAGTTGAGCGCACATACAGTAGCTCCTTCATGATCAAGTTATTGACTTGCAATTTTATCATTTAGAAAATTAGGTCACATATTTTTCACCATGCTACTCACTGAAGCCAAGTTCTTTCATCTTCTATCCTTGCTAGGGGTGAATGAAGTTGTCTTTATGGGGGGAATAGCATATAAATCGTCCTTCCTTCTCCTCGATTCCAAATCAATCTTATTGGGGGATGCTAATGCATAATTGTGTGTACACATATAATTAATAATTTATGCTCAATACTTGGTTCCTTGATTTGTGCCTTAATCAAAGGAACCACATTGATTTTCTCCTTGGCATGCTCGTGTTTCCTATAAGGATGAATTCTGAATATTTAGGAGAGTTCCTAAAAGTTAGTAAGAGTTAAGAAGCAGTTAACTAATGTGTTAAAGTGGAAGGCCGAGTTATTGGTCATCTAATGTGAGTTAATTGAGGAAAATAATGTGTGTTTGAGTCTCAAGTCCTTGATTTAAGATAGGATGAGTTGCATGAGTAGTTAACTCATGCTAACTCAATCTAAGATTCACAAAATAAAACTTCTTAATTAGAAACTCACTAAACTTAGCCATTCGAATTTCTTTAAAAGGAGGAACGAAGGCACAATTTGATTCATGGTCTTGTGAGCACGAGTTGGTGAGAGAAATTCAGGTTTACTAGCATGATATTATAGTCATTAACAGTGCCTTCAATGAGTGGTTTGCAGAACAAGGCCAACAACCTGAAGGGATCCTAAAAGGCATCAACAAGCCTAAACCTTGTGGTATACTGTTGATAGTAAGAAGCTTCAGAACAAAAAGGCATCATCACACTTAAGGTATAATTCTCATTGACACATGCAAAACAGAGAATAGTAGGTAGGTTGATTCAGATGCATTTGATAAATGTATGATACTAGCTGATATAACTTGACCAAAGACTTTAAGTTTGTTTGAACAGAGACATTAGAGGCACCACTGAGAGTGATGATGACAATAATCAATAGGATAGTAACTTTGACTTTAATGACTAAGAGAGCTTGATGAGTTGATCAATAGAAATCAGATTGGCTAATCAGCATAGTGTTTTTAGGCAGTGAAGTGTAGGAGTGTAGGACCAGTGACTATGGACATTTGGAGCAGTGGTGGTAGCAACTGCAGTTGTGAATGGTGGAAATAGTTGCAAGAGCAATAATGGTGTATGGTAGCAGCCATTCACATCTTTGTCTAGTAGTTTGAGCAATGCAAGTTCATGCAACACCTTTATGTTGGCACCTTTGGGTACCCCTTGGAATTCTGGCAGTTAGGAGTAAAAAAGTGCATGGCACATTGGAGTAGTTCCTTGTAACAATCCTTATGAGCATGAAAACAGAGGTACCTTGAAGAAAGTGCATAACAGATTCTAGGTGCATGGTCCAAGCCTCTAAAACTTCACACAAGAGCTGCTACAGGTCTGAGGGTACCCTTCAAGGTGACTGTAATTCAAGATTCTGCACAGTTCAAACTTCAAACTGCTTCACATAATGTTTCCTCTATGGCTAGAAGAGAGGGCCTTATACTAGGCCTCTTGGCCCTTAAACAATCCTCCACGGTTCTGCAATTCCGAGCCACAAAGATCTGAAGAGATTACTATAGGTCAGAGGTCTTTATTACCACATATGGCTGCCAAAATAATTTCTTGTCCAGTTTTGAGAAGGAATAACCCAAACAAATAAATCTTATGTCCTCCTCAGCTCGTTGTTCCGTGTTTTCCTATGCTTGTCTTAGCTAAGTGCTCACCAGGAAACCTATTCAACATGAGATCTATCCATTCATTCATGCCATAAAGTAGGAGTTCCCTCTGTTGAACCATATACAGAAGTACGTGAAATACTTCTGCTGCAATATTTAATGGTAGTGATTCACTAAGAATCTTCATAGTAAGCCATGTTTCTTAGAGTAACTACCTTCAGGCAATGATCCTTTCATGGTGGATCTCAGAAGGTCCTCTTCCAGTCTTCTGATTGCTAGCTCAGTTAATATTGAATGGTCCATGACAAACCAAATCAGGTCTTAAAGTGTATTTCAACAAGGCTGGGTCAACTCCCTCTTACTTCGATAGATGAGAGGGTCATTATAGCTGCAATTGTATGCCTTGACAGTAGCTCCTGCTGGATATATAAAAGGAGTGACCTTGCCAGAATATAACCAAGGTCATGATCATGCAGCTTCCGTGCATCCTTTCAAATAGCAAGGATATATCTGAGCCTTTCTTAATAGATTCATTAGGTCTTCTGTCGAGAATTATGTACCTCATTTTGATGACATGAGTCACGTGATTATCTAGCTTACAATGAGCAACATACTTCTAGGAAGCTAAAGAATCGATGAGGTTCTTATTTAAACTGGTTGGCTGAATCTTTTTAGACTTCAGGGGTGAAGTATCCTTTGACAAAGACAAAGTGTTATGGAACCTTTGAAAATATCAGATAACCAGATTTTACATCTGTCTTGTTTACATCCTTAATTGTGAACAAGACTATCAATTTACAGAGGTTACAATCATATCACCATAGCCACTGGACTGTTGAGTAGATAACTATACATAAGATGAAATCACACATAGAAAGGGTTGATGACATATATACAGGGATCTTTCCTTGACTGATAGGTCCATGATTCCATAATGCTTTGTGTTCCATTCCCTCTTGCAATCTGAATAGTTATATCAACCATGCTAAGAGTAGGTAGATCATAGCAAAACCACAGGTAGAACTTACTAGGCCACTTCCTTTATTAAGATGGTCATTGATTCTCTTGACCATAAAACAATAGACGACATTCACTAGAGAGATCATTATCCTTTATCAAGTATGAACACAGTCCTGACTTTCAAGAGGAGGTAATCATGGTGCCATTGTCATTTAAGAGGAAAGATAATTCTACACCTCATCAAGATAAAATCTTCAAATTGAGCCACCATATTTGCTATATATTTTCAACAATATCCTCCCGGGTCAAATAAACAGTCTGAAAACTTACATTCAACTAGGCTATGATACAAAATTGTTCGGTCGTCATTGATGCACCACTATATGCTTGATCTGAAGCTATGAATTTATATTGTATACCACTTTTGACACCTTTGACATGTTTTGATAATTCTGATAGAATAATAGCCATATATATATCAGATGTGAAAGTTTCTAATATGTTGGAGGAAGTGTACCAGGGCAGATTAGAAGTCACACCAGATTTGTATGGCTACTGTTCTATTGGAATTATCAAAACATGTCAAAGGTGTTAATAGTGGTATACAATATAAATTCATAGCTTCAGATTTACTACGGATGTCATCCAAGAGTGTACTCAAACCCTATCCTGGATTCTAGTCATACTAGACACAGACAGACCCTTTTCACCAGAACTACACCAATCTCTTGGGTAATCAAGAAATTCACTGCATTAGCCATGTTGGTAGGCTAGGATGTTTCCTGCCCTAGTACCCAACAAACTGTCCACCAGAAGGGCACCAAACGATGATAAACCCCACAATTATATGAATGAACTCGCTGGTGTGGACTCCAAATAGGTGATAAATGTGAGCATAGCCAACAAGGAAACTCATGGGAGTCTGGCATGACTCGTCCCACAAGAAATAGAACTCTCCCAGAACACCTGCGTTATACAGAGGACTGTATATGGCCTCGAAAACAAATAGCTTTGACCTCCTATGAAGAAATCTCATGTACAACTAGTAAAGATAGCTCATGGTCCTCTAATCATACCCAAATTTTTTGAATGTTCAACACTGAAGATTACAACATCTTCTTTTTGTGACAGAGGCCATATCAATTCTTCCAATCTTAATGCAGCGTAGGAATAAGAGTCTCACAAAGTGATATATTGTATAGCAAAGGGAAATTTCAAACTTTGGCTTGAATTAGCTAGACAAATGCCTAACTCGGCCCTCTCCTATTGTGTATTCACTCTAGCGTGGTACAGGGAAATTTCAACCTCTTTATATTGTGCACAATTCGACCTTGAAACCCCTGCTGGAATACACAATGATTCGGCCCTTTGAGACTACTCTTGGAACATTAAATAATTCATCCTTGTGTTTGCTACTGAGACAAATAATATGTGGCCCTTCTCTCTGCATACACTTTTCTCACTCGCTTCTGCATAAACTCATGGAGCCTGATCCAAATTGGAGAAAAACACGGCGTCAATCAGTTTATCAGATTCGGCTTCTAATCTTGGAGGAGAAATGGATCGGCCTTGCTATATACTCCTCCCACTGGCTTCGAAATGGTAGATTCTGCCTTCATTAATAGCAACGATATCATCCTCATAATACTCTTCCATGCAAATCTATATTTGAATTGTAAATACAAACACATGGTAACTAGACCTGTGTCATCAAATCATAGAGTGTATCATCTTCATCCTCCGTACAATTGTTACAGCTAGAAAAATATTCAGCAGTGATGTTCTGTGAATTGAGGTGATTCAATGAACTTTTTGAGATTGTTGAATTCAATCATCATTAAATAGGATATTATTACTTCTTTTTCATTTCGAACATGTTGTTTATCATTGCCATGCCGAAACCAATGCAACTTAGCAGACATATAAACAAAGTTTGTATAAGATAGTTGATTAATGTTGAGAGTTAAGCAAGATTCCCAATCACATTGCATACAAACCTTAGAGAATCTGTCATTCGAAGCTCTTTCTTGGGCTTGGCTTCTCCTAGCTCTGAAATCGTGTTAATTTAGTTAACATGTTCTTTGCTTGAGATAGTTACTTCATAAGCCCATAATTAATTACATTAGATCATTAGGCAAACATATTAATCATCACATGACAATAACTGTTGAAAGAACATTGAATGAACGAGTAGAAGACAAGCCAAGACAAGGGGACACAACGATATGGCAGAAGCCAGGGAAAAACCCCAAGAAGGGGAAAACCATTGATCAATCCATCTTATTATCCAATATCAAGTGTTCAGTAGAGAGATTACATTAATGGGAACAAAATAACTTGTCAATAACAGCATTGCACCTAAACTGAGTTAATCTTCAGGTTAGGGCACCTGAACATAACTAATGGATATGACTTAGGGAAAAAATTTCAACAACGTTCCTCATAGTCTTTCTTGCATTGGCTCTATTAGCAGATCTATGGCCTTATAGGATGGATGGTGGCATGCAGCATTAGCCCACTAATGAAACCAACTATGCATAGCATATCTGTCCAATAAGCTTTAGCTGTCTAAGAAGCAACTAGTTACCAGAATATAGGTCTCTAGGCCTATGGATTTGACTGTAGGGGAGACTCCTTACTGCAATATTCTAGCTGCAAGATAAACCCATCATAAACAAGCCCTAACCACAATGTAGATGTTATAAAATTAAATATTACAGAGCAATGCAACACATAAAATATGCGGAAAATACAAGCACACAAAACACATAAAACTAGAGAGACATAGATATACGTGGTTCACCCAGTTTGGGCTACGTCCACCCCGAACAACCAGTCCTTCCTTTCTATTATCCAGCAAAAATTGAAGAGAAAAAACCTACAGCAGATTCGCTGTAATATCCTCTGTTCTCTCTCACAATCTCCCTATCTGTTTCTCGCTCTAAGAATACACACATAATACATAGCCACAATACAATACCCTCATATATACAAGGGGGTTGCCTTCTAGGGAAAAAAACCCAAAACTAAACATAACTTCTACCGTCAGATCATCTGCCTATGAACGACCCAGATTGACTAGAAATTACTATACTTTTACAAGGCAATTTTACATCTGTTTTTAGCTTCAGGGGTGCTACCCCCGAAACCCCTGCCAGGGGGGGGCTCCAAAAAGCGCTGTCGCCCCCCCGTGGACCCCCCACGGTAGCGATTAATTACAGGCGGAATTGCTGCCCCTTTTAAGGTACAGGGGTCCAATGCTGTGATACAAAATAAACAAGATAATCAGGCTCCACACCCAACAATCTCCCACTTGGATACTGATTGTAGCAACTCCACCGCTGCTTCATTTGCTAGACAATGACTCCTCTTTGGAACTAGTTGTTCCTCATCTTCATCGTCATCCTTGAAGACCAATTGAAACTGAGCACATTCTCAGTTTCTCCCTGGTTACAACTTTTGTTAGCATATCTGCGGGATTTTGGCTAGTGTGTATCTTTTCCAGCTTCAACTCTCCATCTTCCAATATTGACCGTATGAAATGGTACTTGAGATGTATGTCTTTAGTCCTGGAATGAAATGTTGAGTTCTTTGCAAGATGAATGGCACTTTGGCTATCACTGTATAACGTGCCCATATCATGCTTCTTACCCAATTCATCCATAAACCTTTGTAACCAAATTATTTCTTTACTAGCCTTTGTAGCAGCAACATACTCTGCTTCTGTTGTTGAAAGTGCAACAACACTTTGGATTTTTGAAACCCAACTGATAGTTGTTCCACCTATAGTAAATACATATCCTGTAGTGCTCATCTTGTTATCTCTGTCACCTGCCATATCTGCATCAACATCTCCCTGTAGAGAAATGTTTGAACCACCAAAGCATAATGCTTGATTTGTGGTACCTCTCAAATATCTGAGAATCCATTTTACTGCCATCCAATGCTCTTTTCCTGGATTATTCATGTACCTGCTTACAACTCCCACTGCATGTGAAATATTAGGCCTTGTGCAGACCATTGCATACATTAAGCTTCCAACTGCTGATGCATATGGAACTTTAGACATATAATCCATGTCTTCTTGGGTCTTGGGGCACATCTCCTTACTAAGTTTGAAATGGCTAGTAAAAGGTGTACTAACCAGTTTTGCATTCTTCATATTAAATCTTTTCAACACCTTTTCTATGTACTCATTCTGAGACAGTGTTAATTTGCGATTTTTCCTGTCTCTAGCTATCCTCATACCAAGGATTTGTTTTGCAGCTCCCAAATCCTTCATTGCAAATGAATTTGCCAATTTTCTTTTGAGCACATTTATTTTCTGCATGTTAGACCCTGCAACAAGCATGTCATCTACATACAATAACAATATAATATAACTGCCATCATTTTGCCTTTTCAGATAAACACAATGATCAGAGTGACATCTAGTATAACCTTATTCAGGCATAAACTTATCAAATTTTAGATACCACTGACTTGGAGCCTGTTTTAAGCCATACAAGCTCTTCTTTAGCCTGCACACTAATTTTTCTTTCCCTTTGACCACATATCCTTCTGGTTGCTCCATATAGATCTCTTCCTCCAGATCTCCATGGAGAGATGTTGTCTTTACATCTAAATGTTCAAGATGTAAATCTTCTGCTGCTACAAGACTTAAAATAGTTCTGATTGAAGTCATTTTAACAATAGAAGAAAATATTTCATCAAAATCAATACCTTTCTTCTGTGCAAACCCCTTCACCACAAGTATACCTTTGTGCCTTTGTTTTCCTCCATCTTCTTCCTTCAGCCTGTAAACCCATTTATTTTTCAATGCATTTTTACCTGCAGGCAAACTGACTAAGTCCCAAGTCTGGTTATGCATTAAGGAGTCCATCTCTTCTTCCATGGCTAGCTCCCACTTCTTCCTGCTTTCAACCTGCATTGCTTCTTCATAACATTCGGGTTCACCAGAATCAATCAGCAATAAATAATATAATGAAGGAGAGAATCATTCAGGGGGTCTACTTATCCTGGTAGATCTTCTAACACCACTTTCAGTTGTTTGAGGTGCCTGTTGCTGTTGTGGTGGTTGCTGTTGCTGTGGTTGTTGATTATTATTTTCAGGCACCTTTACTTTTTCAGTTATCTCATCAAGAACTGTGTATTCCTTTCTTTCTTTTTCCTGTTTATTTTCCTGCAACTGATTCTTATACAAGACCTTTTCATTGAATATTACATCTCTGCTCCTAATGATTTTGTGATTTTCATAATCATATAAGAGATATCAAAAATCATTAACACCATATCCAATAAAGGTACATTTCTTTGATTTTGCCTCAAGCTTTGTTATATTTTCTTTATTAATATGGACAAAGGCCTCACAGCCAAAAGGCTTTAAAAAAGAGTAGTTTACCTTTTTACCTGTCCATGCTTCTTCTGGAATACCACCATCTAAGGAACTTGAAGGCCCTCTGTTTATTAGATAAACAGCAGTATCTACAGCATCTGCCCAAAATTGTAAAGGCAATCATGCATGCAATCTCATGCACCTTGCACGCTCCATGATTGTTATGTTCATTCTTTCTGACACACCATTTTCTTGTGGTGTTCTTGGAACTGTTTTGTCTCTGCGAATTCCATGCTCTGAACAGTACCTATTAAACTCTTTGCTGCAATATTCACCTCCATTATCTGATCTGAGACACTTCAACTTGTTTCCTGTCTCAATCTCCACCAAAGATTTCCATTTCTTGAAAGTATCAAATACATCAGATTTATTCTGAATACAATAAATCCATGTTTTTCTAGTTGCATCATCAATAAAAGTAACATAATAATGAGAGCCACCGAGAGATGATACCTGAGCAAGTCCCCATACATCTGTATGCACAAGCTCTAATTTTTCGCTCTTCTTTTCTTTCCCAACTCTGAGAAATCTAACTCTGTTTTGTTTTCCATAAATGAAATTTTCACATAAATCCAAATCAACATTCCTCAAACCTGGCAACAAATTTTTTGAGTGAAGAATCTTCATTCCCTTCTCACTCATGTTTCTGAGCCTATGATGCCATAATACTGCATCTACTCCTTTGGAAGTTAAAGCATCAACATAGTTAGAAATACCATTGCATAAATACAATGTACCAACCTTTTCACCTTTTACTATTACCAGCGCTCCTTTGGTGACCTTCCAAGTTTTATCTATGAAAGTTGTCACACAACCTTCACTGCCTAATTGCCCTGTTGAAATCAGATTTTTCTTCAGATCTGGAACATGCCTTACCTTCTTTAGTAGCCATTGGTTTCCATTCTGTTGTTTTACAAGAACTTTACCCATTCCAACAATTTTACAGGGTTTATCATCACCCAAACGAACTTGTCCAAAATCTCCGTGAACATAGTCATGAAAATATTTCTTATCAGGTGTGGCATGGAATGAAGCCCCTGAATCTACAACCCAAGAATCAGTAACATTTTCGAAAGAAAGAATCAAAGCATCTTGTAACACATCACTTGTCACATTTGCTTCATGATTGTTTTCTTGTTGTGCATCTCCTTCTTTTCCCTTCTAAGATCTACAATATTTCTTTAGGTGTCCTCTCTTTCTGCATTTCCAGCACACTAGCCCCGATCTGGACTTGGATCTGCCTTTCCTTGATTTACTACGATAACTTGAGCTCTTTCCTCTTTCCATTCTTCTTCCCCTAGACTCTGCACTCAAAGCACTAATCGATGTCTCACCAAATCTTTTCCGTCGTATTTCCTCGCTAAGGATAGCACCGACAACATCATCAAACTTTAAAGTACTAGATCCGGAGACAAAGTTACTAATAGCCATAACTAAGCCATTCCAGCTTTCTTGCAATGAGCACATAAATAAAAGAGCCCTAACTTCATCATCAAATTTTACCCCTAAAGAACTTAACTGACTGGTAACTGTATTAAAATCATTTAAATGTTCTGCAACAGATCCACCTTCCGACATCTTCATATTAAATAATCGTTTCATAAGAAATACCTTGTTTGAGGCCGAGGGTTTTTCATATAGTTTCCCCAACGTCTGCGTCAAACCCTCTATTGTTGTTTCCTTCGAAATATTGAAGGCGAGTGACGACGCAAGGCACAACCGTACTGTTCCGAGTGCCTTTCTATTGAGAATGTTCCATTCTGCATCTGTCATGGCCACTGGCTTCATTGTTTTTCTGCTCAATGGTAGGTACATATCTTTCTGATACAGATAATATTCCATCTGCATCTTCCACAACGGGAAGTTTTGGCCGTTAAATTTCTCGACCCTAAATTTACCATCTTCTACCATTGCTCCCACTCGAACCAGGAACCCTTCTTTCCTACGAGTTTATCAGCCAAATAGACCTTTGGCTCTGATACCATTTGTTAGAAAAATAAATATTACAGAGCAATGCAACACATAAAATATGCGAAAAATACAAGCACACAAAACACATAAAATCAGAGAGACACAGATATACGTGGTTCACCCAGTTTGGGCTACGTCCACCCGAACAGCCAGTCCTTCCTTTCTATTATCTAGCAAAAATTGAAGAGACAAAACCTACAGCAGATCCGCTGTAATATCCTCTATTCTCTCTCACAATATCCCTATCTGTTTCTCACTCTGAGAATACACACATAATACACAGCCGCAATACAATACCCTCATATATACAAGGGGGTTGCCTTCTAGGGCAAAAAACCCTAAACTAAACATAACTTCTACCGTCAGATCATCTGCCTATGAATGACCCAGATTGAATAGAAATTACTATACTTTTACAAGGAAATTTTACATCTAATTTTAGCTTCAGGGGCGCTGCCCCCGAAACCCCTGCCAGGGGGGGACTCCGAAAAGTGCTGTCGCCCCCCCTGGACCCCCCATGGCAGCGAGTAATTACGAGTGGCGTTTCCGCCCCTTTTAAGGTACAGGGGTCCAATGCTGTGATACAAAATAAACAAGATAATCAGGCTCCACACCCAATAGTAGATTCGATTATGAACTCAGACCAGAATTCAGGTTACAGTTCCACCCATGCTACCATAGAAGAACCTAGACAATGCTTCCATCCATGCTGCCTCAGAAGAACCCGAACCATGCTTCCATCCACACTGCCTCAGAAGAGCCCATATCATGCTTCCATCCACACTGCCCAAAACGCAAAGACATTCTTGAAGATCAATGTATAAAATGAGGTGAGGAGAGTTTTTTTGTGAACGGATTAAGGGAGTTGATCAAGTACAAAGGATTTCAGGAAAAAAGCATTTCAAGACCTCTAATTTGATGAAAATTCAATATATTTATCCTCTCAAACTATTTGTAAATATTTTGGCAAGTTGCCCAGGAAGAATTAGCATTTCAGGGTCCTTTAGTTTGATGCAAATCAAAATCATTTTCACAAAATTTTATTTTTTTGGCAGGTTGCTCCAACAGAATTAGAGGAATTTCTCCTCTCAAACCCAGAGATTACTGATGCAGTTTTTATTTCGTGAGTAGCATTTACCACGCTTCTCGAGCCAAAATTCAATATTTGGGTTCATAGCACAGACTCTGCAAGATGTAGTGCATACCCTCTTTCGTTTGCACGTTGGATTTTGCGTACCTTCTAATTAATTTAAGCATGAAATTCTGTGTCTTAGATTTTTTCATACCTTCTAATTAATTTAAGCATGCATTTTGTGTTTTAGATATCCCGATGAGGAAGCAGGTCAAGTACCAATGTCATTTGTTGTGAGGAAGCCTGGTAGCAATCTATGCGAGGAGGATGTAAAAATTTTTGTTGCAAAACTGGTAAATGTAACACTTCCCTATTTTTTTTGCTAATTGTACATTTAGTTTTGGTTTCTGTTCCCTTGATGATTCACTTTGCAGGGATGTTTTTATGTAAGAAAAATTTATATTGGAACTTGTAATTATTTTGTAAAGTTATGTAAGTATTTTGTAAAGTTATGTGAGCGATGAAAGTTTTATATTCAAATTTTTGTGCCAACTAACTGATTCATGTTGAGCCCAATTACAGAGTCTAAGGTATTTAAAAATAAACTTAAAGCTTTGGTTTATCTTGTTCACTCAGGAGATAAATTTGTTGTTGTACTTGAGTGCAGGTTCCACCATACAAGAAAATATGTCGAGTGGCATTTGTCACTTCAATTCCGAATTACAGAGTCCTAGGGTATTTAAAAATAAACCTAAAGCTTTGGTTTATCTTGTTCACTCAGGAGAGAAATTTGTTGTTGTACTTGAGTGCAGGTTTCACCATACAAGAAAATACGTCGAGTGGCATTTTTCACTTCAATTCCGAAGTCCCCATCTGGAAAAATCTTAAGAAAATTTTTGATTTGTCAGGTTCTGTCCACCTCCAAATTGCGAGTCATGACAATGAATATTGTGAATCAATTAGTTGCCATTTTTAGAGTATAAATTTATTTAAAGATGAAAGGATGGATTGATTTGGTAGATGTTGTACAGTATAATTCTGTAACCCAATGGTCGTGCATTTTCAGACATAGTTGCTATATAACAAAACTAGATAATTATCATTTACTTCTGCTTTAAGGACATTTGTGCTTTTTTTCTCTATTATTTTCAAAACAAATAAACATTCCTATTTGCATATGTTTGCATCACATGCATGAAAATTGACAGCACTAGCACACATATTCTTGACCTGCTTTAATAGGGTATGCACCATATATTGGATTTGCATGGAAATTGAGAGCATTGACACACAACATTGACAACATGATCCGGATTTATGCAGGAACGCAACATAATATAGAAATAACCATAAACATAGAAATACAGCGGAAATAAGGCTTCATTTCATTAATATCAAATCACAGAAATATGCTTACAAACATGATGGAAATAAAATAGCTAGGGTGTTGGTAGCGAATCTCTGAGAAGAGATGTGGCGACTAAAAACCTCTAAACTGTGTTACAATGAGGCTCGAGGGGCTATTTATTATGGAGAAACAATGGAGAACTCTAAACATCCAAAAACCTAACCCTAGGAGATGAAGTGCCAAAACTATGGGCCCCGTTTGGGTAAATTGTGTTTCAACTTCTCAGGGACGTAACTTCGGCATACTATGTCCGTTTGGGGCTTCAAAATGGCTCCGGAAGTTCAGGACCCGAAAAACTGCTAAAAATAGTGAGTTGTGAAACAAACTGAAAGAGACAATGGTGGGGCCCCAAGTGGAATAGGCGGGTGGCCACCAATATCCACCTGGATCATTCCTTCCCCCTTAGGAAGCAATGGTCCCCATTGCGTTGAGTTCCTCCATGAGATGAGGAAACTTCTATTGAACTTGGTCCCTGGTGAACCACTTGCCGTGGTGCAGGAGTTGGCTAGCTTTGATAACTCGATACAGTTGGATCTTCTGTCGGCGAGTTTTCTTGATTTGCATGTCCATGATACAGTCTGTGGTGGCCTATTCCATGCATTCTGGGTTTAACTCTTTTGGTGTGAGTTCTTTTACAATGTCAGAGGTGTCCAAGAGAGGTGGGAAGTAGGGACGAAGGCGGTCTACATTGAATACTAGGTGCAGAACAAGGAATGGTGGAATACTGAGCTCGAAGGCATTATTCCCTACAGCCTTGGTGATGGTGTACGACCCATATCAGAGTAGGCGAATCTTGCGGTGGGGTCTAGTGAGGCGCTCCTTCTGCAAATGTAGCCACACTTTTTCTCCCACCTGGAAGTTGTGTGGCACCCGATGTTGATCATGTGGTTGCTTGTACTTAGCATTGGCTCTGTCCAATATGTCATGAACCTTTTGGCGGATGTGTTGAATGTGCTCGATGAAGTTGTTTGCTTTGTCAGCTTCAGACTAGACATGAGCTGAATCGGCCTGAGTAGCTGCAAATGGCATGGCGACGTCAATGGACATAGAGGCTGGAATCCCAAGCCCACCTGAAAGGGGTTGTGGCCAGTTGAGCTGTGGAGAGCCCGGTTATAACTGTGTTGTATATAGGGAAGGCTCTCATCCCATGTGTGTGGATGCTTTGAATTGTACATGCGCAGAATGTGTACAATCATCCTGTTGATGACCTCTGTTTGGCCATCAGTTTGGGGATGGAAAGTTGTGGACTTGGTGAGCTTGGTGTCCAACATTGACCAGAGGCTGGAACAAAATGTGCTGAGGAACCTGCTGTCGCGATCTAAGATGATAGACTGTGGAATCCCAAAGTGCACCCACACTCGTTCAAAGAAGAGTTTAGCAATGGCTTCTGCTGTGATATTCTTCTTGCAGGCCGCCATAATGGCCATCTTTGAGAATCTGTCGATGACCACGAAAACACATTCGTTTCCATGCTTAGTATAAGGAAGGCCTGACATGTAATCCATGGAGATGGATTCCCAAGGTCGACTAGGGGTAGGTAGCGGAGTATAGAGCCCTTGCTTCTTGATGGTCAGTTTGGCAATGGCGCAAGCAGTGCAGGATCTGATGTACCTCCCGACATCTTGTCAAAGGTTCGTCCAATAGAAATACTTCTGCAGTACTGCCACTATTTTCTCAACCCCAAAATGCCCAACGACTCGAATGTAGTGCGCTTCCCATATCATCTTGGCACACTCGCTTGAAGGAACACAAAGGTGTCCCAGGTGACATAATAGTGCATCTTGGAGGTGAAATTTTGGAACTTGCATACCCCCCAAGAGTGCCTTGTATGTGTAGCTGAATTCTGGATTGCTCTTGTAGAGAAGCGGCCAATCAGAAGTCTAATTCCCACAAGAGTTGAGAACGGTGGTTATGGCAATGATTGATGGTCGGTTGAGGCAGTCTGCAACATTATTGGTGCTACCCTTCTTGTACTTGATGTTCAAATGAAATTGTTGTAGATATGTGGACCATTTCTGATGGCGATCGTTCTGCAACTTCCCTTGTGTCTGTATGAACTGCAGGGGTCGGTGGTCTGTGTGGATGATTGTCTCCGTCCCCAAAATATAATGCTTCCATTATCGACAAGCCTGCATAATGTAATACATTTCTTTGTCATAAGTGGGATACTTTCAAACTGTGTTGGACAATTTCTCACTATGATATGCCACTGGATGCCCCTGTTGAGTAAGAACTGCCCCAATAGCATATTTAGAGGCATCTGTCTCGATCTCAAATGGTTGTTGCAAGTCTGGTAATGTGAGCACTGAGGCAGAACAGAGGCGATGTTTCAATTCTACGAACGCCTTCTGTTGAGATTCTGACCAACAGAATTTTTCTTTCGCTCATCCCTTGGTGACTTGACGCAAGGGCTAAGTGATATGAGAGAATCCCAACACGAACCTGCGGTAGAAATTAGCAAGACCCAGAAAGCTATGAAGCTCTGTTAGGGTGGTTGGGACTGGCCAATCCTGAATGACTTGGATCTTGGCTGGATCCACATGCACCCCCCTTTCATCAATAATGTATCCCAGATATTGAACCTGGGTCATGCCAAAGTGCACTTCTCCAAATTGGCACACAACTTGTGTTGCCGCAGTGTTTGGAGGACTTCTCGGATGTGGTGGAGGTGCTCTTCTCAAGTCTGGCTGAAGATTAGAATTTCATCCAAGTATACCACTACAAATGAGTTGGTGAATGGGCGCAAGATGTCATCCATCAACCTCATGAAGGTTGTGGGAGAATTTGTCAATCCGAAAGGCATGACGAGCCATTCGAAAAGGCCCTCCTTGGCTTTGAAGGTAGTCTTCCACACATCAGAGGGTTCGATTGGTACCTGGTGATACCTAGACTTCAAGTCGATCTTGCTAAAATATTTTTCCCCTTTGAGTTGGTCCAGAAGGTCATCAACCCGTGGGATAGGGTACCTATTCCGAACAGTGACCTTGTTCAGCGCCCGATAATCAATACAAAGTCTCCAAGTCCCATCCTTATTTTGTACCAACACAATTTGGTTCCCACAGGGCGATGAACTTGGCCGGATGTGAACTTTATGTAGCAGCTCTTGAATCTGCCTCTTGATATCATCATTCTCCAGAACAGAGCACCTATATATCGTTCCATTGGGTAGCGGCGTACCTGGGGTCAGGTCAATGGGGTGCTTGACCTAACAGTGTAGAGTCACCCCTGTGGGTGAGGTGAATATGTCCCCGTACTCCTCCACAACCTTGTCCATTTGTTGTTGTCGTGCAGAGGAGCCATGTTTGGAGGTCGCGGCCACAGTCTTCTTCTTTCCCTAGGGGCGGATCATCAGGAAAACAAATTTCTTGGTTTGGGAAATGAGCTTACTGCATTTTTTGCAGTAACCAAAGAGATAGTGGGAGGTGGTGGTACCTCTGGTATCCTGTACAATTTATTTCCCAAAGTAACAATAACAGCCCGAGGCCGAGACTCATACACTGCATGTCACTTCCACAAGTACGGTTGGCCTAATAATACATCAGAAACATCAATAGGAGCAATGTCACACAATACCTCATCCATGAAGGGCTTGATGCTATAGGGAAGGCGGCATTGCTGGCTGACGCGGAGATCCCGTCCTTGGTGAAGCCACCCGATGGTGTATGGTTGTGGGTGCGCTGTGGTCGACAAGCCCAACCGCTTCACGACATCTGCTGAAATGAGGTTCTTTTGGCTCCCATTGTCAATAATGAATCGTATCGGGGAACCCTTTACCCACATTTGGGAGTGGAAGAGATGCTCTGCCTCCTCTCGATCTTTTGGTTCCTCTTTCTGGATCTTCTTAGTGGCAACAGTGGCGTTGGGCTCCACATCAATAATTTGCTTCCCTTTTTCATTCACCTTGTTAGGTTCTGATTCAGAGTCGGAGCATGCATCTGATTCAGAAGCCCTCATCTCGACCACCAGCGACTGCTTGGCCCGACACTCACTTGTGTTGTGAGTGGAGCTCTTATGGAACTCACACCACTTTCCCATGTCCTTCTTTGGCTTCACGGTGTTGTTCTTTTCTTGTGTCTTTGGCAGGTTGTCTTGGGCCGCCATGCCTTGGCTTTGTCCTTTGTTCTACGGTTTGGGTGCACCTTTCCCTTGCTTTTGATTCGCAAATCCAAAGTCTCTCTTCTTCTATTTGAATTTCTGCTCAATCTTGGCAGCATACCAGTATTTCGTACTAAGCGAGGAGATGTTGAGGAACTCCATTTCCTCCTGAATGTATCTATGCAGACAACCGTGATACTTTAGCACCAAATGTTTCTCTGAATCTTTGATACCCAACTTTGTGTGCAAGGTATGGAACAGATTCGTTAGCTCATGCACATCTTGATCCCTTTATTACCGCAGCGTGGTTCATTGTATTTACTTGTCCTCATAGCTCCCCATGGGATAGTATTGTTCCTTGATGGCATCTCGGAAATAATTCCAAGTGGGTATGGCTGAGAACAGAGAGGCTTCTGTCTCGCCATTTTTCTCACAGTAGGTTTCCCACTAGTCCTTGACATGGGGGGTAGCTTTGAGGAGTGCAAAAATAATATTCTCCCAGTCGAAAAAGTCATGAACCAAGAAATATACTTCTAATAGATTCAACCATTTATCTACGACATCTGCATCTATTTGACCCTCAAATATGGCAATGTCAAAGTTTACTTTTACCTTAAAGGGAGTCGCGCCTCCAGAGTTGTTGCTGGATGCAGATGCGCCGCTGGTGGGCAGTCGTTGAAGGATCTGTGCAAAGTTATCCATCATCGCGTTCCTTTGTTTTTCGAGGGCCTCCTCGAGCAATATTTTGATAGGATCTCCTGCTCTCTCATCTTTCTTTTCGTCCCCCATGGGTGTCTGTAAGGGTTTGTGAGGCTAATCTTGCAAAGGTTCCACCAAATCGAGCCCTAACTCCTTATACTGTGACCTCATTGGGGACATGCAAAGAAGGATCGAGAAAAAGCAGACCCCTCTGATACCACTGATCCGGATTTATGCAGGAACGCAACAGAATACAGAAATAATCATAAACATAGAAATACAATGGAAATAAGGCTTCATTTCATTAATATCAAATCACATAAATATGCTTACAAACATGATGGAAATAAAATAGCTAGGGTGCTGGTAGCGAATCTCTGAGAAGAGATGTGGCGACTACAGACTTCTGAACTGTGTTACAATGAGGCTCGAGAGCCTATTTATTATGGAGAAACAATGAAGAACTCTAAACGTCCAAAAACCTAACCCTAGGAGATGAAGTGCCAAAACTATGGACCCCGTTTGGGTAAATTGGTGTTTCAACTTCCCGAAGACGTAACTTCGGCATACTATCTCCGTTTGGGGCTTATAAACGGCTCCGAAAGTTCAGGACTCGAAAAACTGCTAAAAATAGTAAGTTGTGAAAAAAACTTAAAGAGACAATGGTGGGGCCCCAAGTGGAATAGGCCGGTGGCCACCAATATCCACCTAGATCACAACAGGATAAAATAGCCATAAACAATAGATCCCATAAATTCTAGGGAATTGAAACTGAAGATCTTTAAACAGTTATGCAAAAACCTTGGAATTAAGGCAAATTTTTTTCTTTTGTACTAAAATCAAACTCTTCCAAGGATCACTGACACATAGCTTCTAAAGATCAAATACAACTTCTTAGTCTCTATTTAAACCTTGGCAATATATAATCTTTCTAAATAAATGAGGTTATTTTTTTTTTGCACCATTTCATATTTTATGGTGCTTTGCATCATATATAGTTTTATTATAATTATAAAAATATTTTTTTTTTTGCACCATTTTTTATTTTATGGTGCTTTGCACCATATACAATTTATTATTATTATAATAATTTTGATATTTTTATGATAAATTTTTAATTTTCATAAAATTGATTTTGGTGCTTTGCATCACAATAACTTGATCCACATCAGTTTGGTTTTTGGTGGTTTGCACCATACACCATAGAATGCCACATATGCATTTAACACCAAATTTAACATTTTTTACTAACTCCACTTTTGCACCAAAAAACATAGCACCACTTGCGTATTTTCACATTATCACCACTTTTGCACCATTATTTGGAAAGTGAAGATTTCTCAAATCCTTTACAAATAGTATTGCTAATGTGTGGCTAAATGACCCTTCTTCTTGTAGTGTATTCATCATTAGAAATCATGATTCATAACTGAGGGATTTGGTGTTGTATTGTGACGGGCTGAATTCTAGATATGTGTGTTGCTGACTCTTTTTGGGTGGTTACCTGGAATTATATATGCCATCTATGTTCTCACCCAGTGAAAATGGGATATTCTTTGTTTGGAGCTTGGAGCCATGTAAATCTTATAAGTAAACATAATTGACTTTGTTAAATTCACTTGGCTTTTTATGCATCTGCTACTGTTTTAAGCGCATCCCACTGCTCGATGCAGTTTGCTTGTTTCCTTCATTTTAAGATTCATATAAGAATCATGGATTGTATTTTTGTCAGAATTTTGATGTAGTTACAAATATGCAATTGAGATTGATCCTCAGGCTCAGAAAAGTATACAGCTTCGTATGTATTTTTTTCCGATTAGATGATCTTGTGTCAAATGTTTTTAAAGTTTTCAATGTAATCATGAATGCAGAGCTTTTAATGTAATCATGAATGCATGGAATATATATCCTTTTCTTATCTTAATCTACAAGACCATTCAAATGATTTTGCTGAGGAGGGTCTGACCCATGGAATTTAAATGCATTTTTTTTTTTGGGAAATCGAATTTGGTAAATTAAATTTACTGAGTTGAGTTGAGGTGAAGATACCATTTCTCTTAAACAACCAACCAATTAAAAAAAAATCCAACAAACCACTCCAAAAAACCAAAGTAACATCATTTCTCTTAGCCAACCCCAACGATATAAAAAAATCCAACCAACCACTCCAAAAAACCAAAGTAACATCATTTCTCTTAGCCAACCCAAAAATAAAGTAACCAACTCCAGAAAATCCAATTGACATCATTTCGAAATTCCAATTGACATCCATATTGAGCTTTACTTCTACTCAATTTCTTAAATAATGGCTTTAGACACAATTAATTACATCTTTGCAATAGTTGAACTGCTAGTTGCTAGTCATTTTATCTTTGCAATAGTCATTTTATCTTTGCAATAGTTGAACTGCTAATCATTCTATAGACGAACTCTCATCTACCAAGATAAATATATAATTATCAATTTATCTAATTATAAAATTCATCATCACTTAATTTACAAAATTAATACATATTAACACGGTTTCAAAAAATTATATTCCTCCTAAAAGTAGGATAATCACATTCCGCATAGCTCCTTTGATTGGTACGACGATGTAATGTGTCTTTTTTAATATTGTTCAACATCATAAATTTTCCCTTCAAAGCCTCTACTAGCTGAGATAGCACAAAGTGTAACCTCAAACCTATGCTACTGTAAGATTTTGTAACATTTTGAGCATTGTATAAAGAGATGTTGAGTATTGTATAGAGCTCGGCTAATCTATATATCAAAATGACCTTTCCAATCATTGTATATATGAAACAAAGAAAAGAAGAACATACTTCTTTTTAATGACTGATATAGCTGACGCCATATTAATGATTGGTTCTTGTAGGGTAAATCTCTTCAACAATGCTGGACTGGTGTGCAAATATTTTACAAGTCTCTTGCTGCGGCAACATTTTTTTCAATCGCTTATGTTCTAGCTGTCAATGCCAAACCTTTCTCTGACTCAGGTAGCCTCTACAGGCTTGAAATCAAGTCTCGCATCATTGAACGGTAAAACATACTCAACGCTGACTTGTTCGTTACTGCATGCTTACGTACTGTGCATGCTTACGTACTGTCCTGCACAGAGATGTTGCCATGCAACACTAAATCCAAAGGCCAAAGCATAAAAGTTACAACATGTTCATTGCTGTAAGCGGCCTCGTCCACTGGCGGAACCTACAGGAAGAACAACTTCAACGCAACCAGGTAGACTCACTGGAACGAATCCTTCACCTCACTAGTTCGCGGTTCTCCAACAATTCTAATGGTGTCACTCAAATACACGCTCGATTAATACATCAAATAATTCAAAAACTGCGCCTCCCAGCGACTGCTTGTCGATCATAAAATTCTCATGATCCCCAAAACTATGAATGATTGGGCCATGCAATACAATGAAGAAGCGAAGGATATAGAGTATATGCAATCGTCATGATCTTTAAATCTTCACACGCAGTGAGATCTCCACACTGCACTGCATTCAAGTTTTTAATTCACACATGTATTCATCCTTGCACTTCGCTGCGTATTCCAAAAAAGACGCACAAAAATTTTAAAACACATACTCCGGGTAACAAATAAATCAATAACTCACCTCTCTAGCCTAATATTGGGCCCTCCCTTAAAGGAGTTACCCACAAAGCCACTAGATATGATACCAACAAAACCACTAGATATGATACCCATTTAAAAAATTAATAGCAAACTAATTCTATTTTGCATTATATTATATAACACACATAAATATACTAAGTACTAATTTAAGATAGAAATTCTATCTTAACCATACAATCAATTAATTGAGAAAATATGTCAACCAAACACTAAAGTATGAGCTATATTAGTTGGACTAAATATCTCAAATCCAACTAATTAACGATCACACAATAATAAAACAAGTAGGAGTTACATTATTAGTATTTTTATTGAAAGATAATAACTATTTTATCCCCAGATATGGGTGCTTAATTCGATACAGGAGGTGGCAGCTCCACTGCGTGGCACATGGCCTAGCCACATGACCACGCATGGAGCTTGTCCTGCAACCCTTAAATGCACCAGCTGCTCGCCTCACGATAACATTACTATCTCTACCTCTCGCCTTAACGCCCGTCCGGTCCGCAGGATTGAGCATTACTTCATGGCGCCGCTCCCTCCTTCGCTGTCATTCACATCCTGCTACCTTCGTTTCTCAGCTTTCTTTGCTCATAGCTCCTCTTTGCCCTCCGAGATCCTCTGTGACCTTCATCTTCAGTTGGCCTCGACGCCTCATCGCACCTACCATCCCATTGCCTTGTTGCCTCTGCACGCCAACCACCCCACGACCTCAACGCCTCTGCAAGCCACCCTCCCTGCTATCTCTCCCTTGGCTCACGCTCATTCCTGCTCAGCCATGTCGCAGAGGCATCAAATGTGTTGCCGACGAGGTCGAGGCAGGGGCTAATTCTCATGCCCACCCATCTCAATTCATGCAGACAGTCGATCCCCGCCTCTTGAGGACAATTCGTCTCAATTCCATTATGATTGCTCCCTGGACAGACCTCGAGTCATCGCCATCATCACTGTAAGCTTTCAGGAGAAGCCTTCGAGCTCGGCTGGATCTAGTTCTAGAAAACGTCCCAGGAAATCAACAATTTCTCTGGCACCCCCTCAGCTCTCTTGGAAATCTAAGGCTATGCCAGTCAAACCAGGAGCACACTCCTCAAGTAGCGAAGGCAGCAGCAGCGGCAATCCAGAACGCTCTATGGATGAGAAGAGGAAAGGCAGTGGCAGCCTCGTGCGCACCACTACCACGCCGGAGCCCAATGCGTAGCATTCGAAGAAAGACGAGGATTCTTTTGATGATTACAAGTGTCTTATCATCGAAGAGCCTCCGCCACAGCCTCATGACACATAACATGACATGCAGCCACAACAATGAGAAGTTACCTCTCTCTATTTTGTTTTATATCTCAAATAATTTTCCTGAACCATTTGGCAAACTCTTGGCCTTTTTTTGTTAATGTTAGTTTCCCTTCTAAGGCAGCGATTTTTGGGCCAGTTTCCCCATCTCGGGTGATCATATTTTTGTCTCTCTAAACTCTGCTCCCTCCGGAATTGGCTAGCATAGCAATTCCGGAGGCAAGCTTCGAATTGTATATTATGTGCAAATTAATAAATTAGTCTTATTTAGAAAATTATTATTATTATTATTTTACAATAGTAGTTGTAGTTGTCCACGCGGTTTTGGATAGCTAGTGATCCGGTTTTTTGTTAAGGCGCTCTTTGTTGTGTAGTCATGGGTTCAATATTGGACAAAATGAAGATGTAGTCCTGCCAAATTAAAATCATAGAAAAAAAAAATTTTATGATAATTTAATATTAATGTGATAACATTTTTGTGTAGTAAATGTACAAAGTCTTTTGCTTAATCTTAATATAGAGGAGATGTTGTCATTTAATATTACTTGATAATAAAATTTTGAAGTTTTTGTTGTTGTTAACTTGACTAATGAGGGATTTGAACCTTGAATGTCATTGTTTACATAATACTTTATGACATACATAAAATAATAGTTATGATTATTTAATATTAATGTGATAACATTTTTCTCCGGATGCGGATGATTCGACGTGTTAACGGGCCACTTGGCCTGGGCCTGCTCCCAAGGCGACTCACTTGGGGTGGCCACATGGCCCCCCATGGCGCCTTTAATAAGGCCATAAATGTGCCTCTGCGCTGGGCATTAATACCACCGCGCCGTCACCCTCCCCGCCTTGGTCTGTGCATTCGGCATCAAATGGACGCCTGCTCGCGCTCTCCGGATCATTTCGGCTCTGTCAACCGAGCTCTGCTGCCATTGCGCTCTCTCTGCCCGGGTGGTTGTGCTATGCCATGCAAACGCACAGCCACTGGTCGTCGATGTTCTCTGCATTGTTGCCTGGAAACCATTCCGGGCTTCCACTACACGCACAGTAACTTCTGCCCTTCCAATTTCAATTTTCAGGTTTCTCCAGTTATTGTTGGTCAATTTGCTCCTATTCTTGCAGCTCCCTCCAGCGCTTCGTCGGCTCTTTCTGAGAAGCTCACCATGCCTAGGCTTAGGCAGCGGATGACTTGCAGACGGGGTGCCTCTCGGGGCAGGTCCATGAGCGAGCGGCCTCCCTACAGCTCCAGTGATGACTTCTCCTCATAGCCTTCTGAAAGGCGCTCTGCTCCGGCCAATTTCGACACTCCTGGTCATTTCCATGACAGCCATACCCCTGCTCCTCCTCCGTCCACGCCCCCGCTCCATGCTTCCGCCGCCCCTCCTCTCCCTGGCAGCCATATTCTGAGGCAGTCTTCGCAATGAGTCGAGCTTCGCTTCGACAGTGCTTTTAACCGCCCAACTATCACAGCTTACATTACGGTTACCCTGCGCGAAGAAGCTACCATCCATCCTCCTCCGCCTTCTGGTCCCGTGCCTGCTCCTTTCGTGCCCACTCCCGACCCGACTTCTGATCCCGTGCCTGCTCCTTTCATGCCCACTCCCGGCGTTCCCCTTGCTCCTGCTCCTTCCTCCTCGGACCATATTCTTTTGCAGATGGGAGCGGACTTGTCTGGCGAAGACGGAGCCAAGAATGTTGAAGAAGAACCGGAGGATCCCTATGGCTATAGAATTGAAGAGGAGCAGCCAGCTCCAAACTAATTGCTTTTTCTCCTCTATGTCCAGATACAGTATGAATTATGCTCTAGACTTTTTTGCAAGAATTTTGGTTTCAATGGTGATACATAGCAGCTACAGCTGCATGCCTATTTTGTCTTTCTATAGCTTTATTATGCTGAATGTAGTTGACTCTTCGCCGGTTTCCCATCTCATGGGCGGTGTAATTACTTTTAAAGGAACTGGTTTCCCGCTATGGGCAGTTCCATATCTAGACAGAACTTGGATATCAAGCCCGGTTTCAGGCTCCCTCAGATGTACCGTGGCAGTTTTGTAATTTTATGTTCATAATAGAATTAGTGCAATTTAGCAAAAAAAAATGTGATAACATTTTTATGTAGTAAATGTACAAAGTGTTTTGCTTAATCTTAATATAGAGGAGATGTTGTCATTTAATATTACTAGATAATAAAGATATATTTTATTTTTTTTGGTAGCTTGATTTATGAGGAATTTGATTCTTAAATGTCATTGTTTACATAATACTTTATGACATACATATGTATATGGCAAAATCTAAAAACATAAATCAACACAAATTCATCTTAAATGTGAATTTATTCATTTAATATAAAAGAATCAATACATGACATGAAATTAAATGATAAAAAAAATCACCTTAAAAGATTTGATATTTCCTTGGTAGGTCTGAGTCTAAAATCAATTCAAAGGATTAAGTAAACTTCTTTTTATCAATGTGTTTAGGCTTTTCACTAATTAAATATTAATAACTACATAATTCAAATGAGTTAAATAAACTAATTTACATTTACATATTAATTGGCAATAAACACTATAATATATGTTGTCAAATTTATTAAAGATAATATCCACAAAATGTAAAATATATTAATTAAATTTGTTTCCTCACTTAACCATTACTCATATATAATTTATAATAAATAATAATATTTTAATTTTAAAATCATTGCATAGTTTAACTTATAGACAAATGATTTTTCACTGATGATACAATCTCAAGCTATATTGTGATTTGTTGTTTAAAATACATTTTTGAATGCATAAATATATTCAACACTCTAAAAAACCTATTAAACAGTCAAATTCTATGAGATTAAACAACTTAAACTCAAATTTTTAAAAATATTTGTCCAATTTTAATTAAAATTAACCAAAAAAATTTATTAAAAAAATAATTTGCTAAATTAGACTACATTTTAAAATCACAACCAATCAAATTAATATATTTATAGTAAACAATTTAAATATAATAAAAATTTTAACCTATTTACATTTGACTATTAGCTTTTATTCAAGCTAAGAATATATATCAAATTAACTTTTATAATAATGTTAAATAAAATATATTATCCACACCAAAATGTTTATCCATTAAAAAATTAAAAATATCGAGTCCTCCCAAATCTAACTCACATCGAATATTTAATACTTTCCATAATCCAAATGCAAGCAAGCGGTATGCACTCACTACGGGGATATATGGGAAAGTACACCCTTCGGCCAATACATAAGGGGTTCTCGGTTTTTTCTAGAAGAAGATTTAACTGTAAGACAACAAGAGGAAAGGAGGGATGAAATGACAAAAGTTAGGGCAGCAAGAGATGAGGGAAAAAGAGCATGGATTTATAAAGGTAAAGCCGTGATTGCGCAATTTGGACCTCCTTCCAAAGCAAGGCAGCAAAATGATAACAAAGAAGAGGCATCAAACTCTTTAGCAAGAAATGAGGAAGCAAGGTCATTGTGGGCAAGTAGGGACAAAGACTCAACTGTGAGTCTTGCATGTCAAAACAAATAGCAATCAAGTCTTACCCAGGTTTCCTTAAGATTAGTTTGTTGGAACTGCAGGGGTTACCCATGGAGACGAGGACCTGGGTTAGGGCCTATTGCGGAAGGTAGAGACGTAATTTGCCTCATAGAAACACATGAGCATGAAGGGTGTAAGACACCTTTGTTTGAAGGGTATTGGAAGATAGCAGTGTGGAACAAGGCAGCAGGGAATGGCAAAGGGCACAGGGGTATCATGGTATTAGTAAGAGAAAAAGAAGGTCGTTTCATTCAGCTAGAAAAAGAAGACCCAAATAAGCAATTTGTTTGGCTTAAAATATCAGAAAATGGAAATCACATTAGAATTGCAGCATGTTATTTTGCGCCGCAAGTTTTAAAAATCTACAAAAGTAGAGGGCTTGACCACAAAGATCCCTTTGCAGCCCTAAAAACAGATATTGCAATATATTCTCAGCTAGGTGAAATCCTTATAGTGGGGGATTTCAATGCTAGAACTGCAAGTGAACAAGCTAGCATTCTTCGTTGTAAAGAAGACAGTGACCCTATCTGGCTTACAGAAGAGAGTAATCATCAGTGGGAACGAATTTTAGAGGATAAAGGCTACAATCTCTTTGGAGAACAACTGCTTATGCTATGTGGGGCCTTCGATTTAGTCATTTGTAATGGTTTGACTAGATGGGAAAAGTCCGGTAATTTCACTAGCAATACTTACAATGGAGCAAGTGTAGTAGATTATGTAATTTGCTCGCATAGTTTGTGCGAGAAAATGGAGGAAGTGTTGATTGGAGATCAAATTTGGGACTTCAAATCATATCACAAACCAATCTATTTAAGTTTCTCTTGGACCAGAAAGAAGCAATTAGGGTCAAAAAATCAATGTGTTCAACAAAATCCCCCAAAGGGTAGAATTCTCTTGAATCCAGAGAATTGTAATACCTTCAAAATAATGCTAGAGAGGCTCTTCAAGAAGGAGGAAATCCCATCTCATGGCCTTCATAGTCACAGATTAACACATTTAATTCAAAGCGCACTTGCGAAGTGCAAAAGAGAAAAAATTAAGAAGTCTAAAACAAATTGTTTTCCGGTTAATGCTTGGTTTGACGAGGAATGCAAAAAGGCAAGGAGAAGGTGGAAGGAATCAGACACGGATAACATAAAGCTCAAATCTTACAAGCAGATAGTAAAAAATAAAAAAGCTGATTTCATGGTTTCAAGGAGAGAAGAAATAATCTTCCTCGGGAAAAATAACCCCAAATTATTTTGGAAGGAGCTCCAATCGAAAAAGGTGCAAATTGAAAACAACATTACAGTCTCTAAATGGTTTGACTATGCAAGACAACTTTATGAGTAGGATCCCAAGGTTGACCCTCCTCCCTTGGTCAACACAGACACAAAACTCTTCACGGTGCAAGAGGTAGAGATGGGTATCAAGAGGTT
Organism: Pinus albicaulis; assembly: GCA_034641835.2. NCBI lineage: Eukaryota > Viridiplantae > Streptophyta > Pinopsida > Pinales > Pinaceae > Pinus > Pinus albicaulis. The sequence goes on along the minus strand of CM076569.1, from coordinate 595,811,069 downwards.
GGGCGCGGGAAAAGCAAAAGACTTAGATGAACTCCAAGCAGAGTATCTAAAGTGGGGCTTAAAAATTCTTTCACCTCACATCATAAAAATTTTCAACAACATCTTACAGCAGGGGTTCCCCACGGATTGGAAAACTAGTATGGCAATACCTCTTTTCAAGAGTGGTGACGTCAATAATCCCTCCAATTATAGAACCATAATGATAAACCCCTTGTTTGCAAAGTTATTTGGAAGCATGTTAGAAAAGAAAATCAGCGAGTGGGCAGAAGAAAGAGATAAACGTGCTAAAGGGCAAGCAGGTTTTAGACCTAAACATTCCACAGTTGATCATTGTATAACTTTAAGGCACATCATTGAAAAAGTTTGGGAAAAAAAGGAAGAAGTTTTATGTTGCTTTGTTGATTTCAAAAAAGCCTTTGACACGGTTCCTAGGGATAAGCTTTGGGGCAAAATGGAGGAACTCGGGGTTCCCAAGCATTTGAGAGCAACTGTGCATAGGTTGTATGAAGAGGTGAAAGTCAAAATCAGAACTTCAACTGGCATTTTTGAAAGTTTTAGAAGCGATATCAGGGTCAAGCAAGGTTGCCCATTGTCTCCTACCCTTTTTGGGTTATATATTGACAAGCTTGAAGAGTGGCTAAATTCGCAAGGGGGTGACGGTATCCATTTGGGCAAGTTCGTTATCAGGCTTCTTTTGTATGCAGATGACTTTATATTGATTGCTAAATTGGCTCTTGGTTTGCAAGAGCATTTACGTTCCCTTGAGCATTTTTGTAGAAGGGTTGGGATGCAAGTCAATATTAGCAAAACGAAAGTAGTGGTTTTCTCTAACAAAAGAAAGCATAACCAACATAAGTTCTATTTTGAAGGCAGCATTCTGGAAGAAGTTACAGACTACAAATACCTCGGAATTGACTTCAACAGAAATTTAAGTTGGGATGGTTGTAGAAAGAAAAGAACTCTAGGAGGTTGGAAAGCATTTTATGCTCTTCAAAACAGGTGTAGAGAGCCAGAGTTCTGGGACTGGAAAACCACTCTAACTCTTTTTGTGCTTCTAGTGATTCTGGTGATTCTCTACGGTTGTGAATTGTGGGCCAGCAGTGCAACCAAGATGCAGTGGAAAAAAATTGAGAAAATTCAGAAACGTTTGATTACAAACAGATTCAAAATTAAAAGTGCAATTCCTTATGCTATCCTGTTAAGTGAAACAGGGGCTGCTCCTATTGAAGCAATTGCTATGGTGCGAGTCATAAGGTATCTGAAAAAAATTGAGCAAATGGAAGAGGGTAGATGGCCTAAGGTGGTGTTTAGTGACAGATTGTGTAAAAGACAGAAGACTTGGATGCGGCAAAATAACAAATGGTTTAGTAAATGGGGTATTTGCTTGAACATGTGTCCTACAAACAGTAAAGAGATAAAAACTTTTGTTATGGATAAATTCCACAAACATACTTGGAAGAAAGAGCTAGAGAGAAAGAAGAAGTACTACATGGAAGAGTTTAACCCCACACATAACCATCAACAAAAGGCATACATAGGGTCTAATATTTCTTGGAGATCTAAAATTCTTATTGCTCAATTAAGGACTAATTCTCATCAACTCCGTTGTGAAACAGGGCGCTGGAAAAGGCCAAAAGAAATGTGGGAAGAAAGAGTATGTATTTTTTGCTCCTCCGGAAAAGTGGAAACAGAAAAAAATTTCATTCTAGAATGTGAGGCCTTCAAAGACACCAGGGAAAACTATGCAGGTATTCTGGCAGCTAATTCTTGGGATAAGCTATTCAGCGAAGAGTTTGTCGATAAGTTGAGAGTGGTCATTGTAAAACTTCACAGGAAAAGGGCCGAATACAAGAGTCAAATAGAGAAGCAATATGTCCCATAGGCTATTTTTAGCCTCATGGACATTAAAAATTCTTTCTTTCTTTCTTTCATATTGTATTTTTTTCCCGCTTTATCGAATCCTCCATTTTTTTTAATCACATAATTCATTAACAAATTTATACGAAATGCTTGTTCTTATGTAAAAATGTCTCTTTCACCCGTAACTCACTGCAACTTGTCACTGGCCCCGCTACTCCGGTGACCACATATTTTTGAGATATTTGCAGCTTCGACAGCCGACTTAACTTCTAAAATGAAACGGTCAAACAGAGTTGAAGAGTTTGCCGGTTTTGCTTCATTTTCGCCACGTGTTGCATTTTTTTCATTGCTGCCACGTGTTGCATTTTGTTTGTTTTATTGCTGCCACGTGTTGCATTTTTTGTTTTATTTCTGCCACGTGTTGCATTTTTTTGTTTTATTGCCACCGCGTGTTGCATATTTATTTGAAAGCGGAAGGAGCGCAGTCGGTTTTGATAGATGCAATGCCACGTTTACTCTGCAATTCCATCTTCCACCACACATTCAAAGATAATGTCGGCCATCACATTCTTCAAAAAGCAATTTGTCATCAGGGATTCACATTCTACCATCAGTATTCTCAGTTTTTAATCTAGACAAACCAAAGGACAGCTGGATTGCAGTGGGCACATTATAGTGACATGATAAAATGTCACCCTTTTCCTAGTAAACTTAAGCTGCAAGTAAACTACATATGCACTCATGGTGGGGCTTGTGCACTTGAGAGATTGGGCTGTCAATTGCCCTTTAAAATGGAGTCCATCAAGGTGTTTTTAATATTAAGACTTCTTTAGACTGGGAGTGGGTTTGTGGTTTATTTTGGTGTATCATCTTGTAAGCTGAAAAAGAAGATTCACAGTACCAGTTTATTTCATCATGGCCACTGCAACCTTCATAGATATCTTGTTGGCCATACTTCTGCCTCCTTTGGGAGTCTTTCTCAAATATGAGTGCCGTGTAAGTACCTAGTCCAATGACAATGCTTCAATCTCATTTTTGAAGCTTTTTGATTCCTGTATAAATGTTATATTCAGCATTATAAATCATAACTGAGGGGTTTGTTGTTATATCGTGTTTGTTACAGGCTGAATTCTGGATATGTGTGCTGCTGACTATCCTGGGGTGGTTACCAGGAATTATATATGCCGTCTATATTCTCACAAAGTGAAAAAGGATATTCTTTGTTTGGAGCTTGCTGCCACTAATCTCATAAGTAAACAGAATTGAATTTGTTATTCACTTGTTTTTTATGCATCTGCTACTGTTTTAAGCATATGGCCCACTGCTGGATGCAGTTTGTTTGTTTCCTTCATTTTAAGATTCATACCAGAATCATGGATTGTATTTTGTCAGAATTTTGATGTAGTTACAAAATATGCAATTGAGATTGATGCTCAAGGCTCAAAGAAAATGTACAGCATATGTATTGATGTAGATATAAATATGCAATTGAGATTGATGCTCAAGGCTCAAAAAAATATACAAAATATCTATTTTATTCCAAATAGATGATGATCTTATGTCAAATACTTCATATCTATATTTTTTTCCAATCAGATGATTGTGTATTATATGTATTTGGAAATTTCCAATCAGATGATTGTCTATCATATGTATTTTTTTCCAATCAGATGAGATGGTATATCAAATGTTTTTAAAGTTTTTTAATGTAATTATTATTACATTAAATAATATTTCAATGTTTTAAATCTAGTTGAGTTGTGAGTTGTGTGTATATGTTTGGATTTTAATGTTTTAAATCTAATTGGGTTGTAAGTTGTGTGTATATGTTTTAAATGTGAGTTGTGTGTATATTTAAAAGGAATATATAGATATATTAGTTTTTTTTTAAATAAACAAAGAAGTAGAGTATGAGCCAAAGAATTTATTAACTAAAAAATGCATTTTTAGTTGAAAATGCTTTATAGTATAAAAATATATATATATTAAAAAAATTAATTTGAATAATTAAATTTATATATTAAAAAAAAAAATTGAATAATTAAATTAATCTAAGTTGAATATATTTAAAAAATTTAATTTGAATAATTAAATTAATCTAACTTGAGTGGAGGGGAAGATACCTTTTCTTACTCAATCAACTATCCCAAAAAATTCCAATTAACAACTCAAACAACCTAATTAACATAATTTTCAATTAAGATATTTTTTTCTTACTCATATCAACCATTCCAAAAGATTCCAATTAACTTTTCAGACAACCTAATTAACATAATTTCCAAAAATTCTAATTAACCACTCACACAACCTAATTAACATAATTTTCAATTAACCACTCAAAAATATATTTAAAAAATAATAATTTAAATAATTAAATTAAACTAACTTAAGTGGAAAAAAATTAGATAATTAAATTAATCTAACTTGAGTGAAGGGGAAGATACTTTTTTCTTACTCATATCAACCATTCCAAAAGATTCCAATTAACTTTTCAGACAACCTAATTAATATAATTTCCAAAAATTCTAATTAACCACTCACACAACCTAATTAACTTTTCAATTAACGACTCAAAAATATATTTTAAAAATATAATTTAAATAATTAAATTAATCTAAGTGGAAAGAAAGATACTTTTTCTTATTTATATCAACCATCCCAAAAAATTTCAATTAACCACTCAGACAACCTAATTAACATAATTTCCAATTAACCACTCAAAACAACCCAATTAACATAATTTTCCTTAACCAATCAACTACCAAAAAAAAAACTCAATTTACATCATTTCTATATTTAAGAAACCCAATTCGCAATTTCCATACTTACGCACAATAACGCAGGAACTTGCAATTCTCTAATACTGTACTTGATTTTGAGTCTTAATCTATTATAGAAGTAATGTCGGTCTTGAGCAACTCGTGGATATTTTGATAAATTACCTGTACTCTATAATATAGAAAATTTACACAATTTATTAATTTACTCGATTTATTTTTTTATAAATCATATTTATCAATTAAATAACATTTTAATAATATTTTAAATAAATATCTTTAAAATTAATGACATCATGACTACCTTGAATCATACCTACTTGAATCTGTTAAAGCAAAAATAATTATTATTACATTGCTTCGACGACGGGAACAAATACTTTTCAGTCTATTAGCCCATAAATGCACCTGCAAAGTAACTGCCCTCCGTTAGATTAAAGCAAGTACACCATCCAACAATGAGCATCTATTCCCCAAGTGCATTTATGAGCCAATAGACTGAAAAGTATTTGTTTCCTTCGACGACACTTATCAACTCATGTGTACATCAAAACTCGATCGCATTAATCACACTGAAAATGAAAACTACTTGACTTTCAGGACCACCTTCTCAAAACTTTGAAATTGAGTTTGATAATTTGCTCCAATTTCTAAGTATTTTAATATGTGTGGACACACAATCTTAAATCTAAAATCTTTATCGTGGTTTATTATTTTATTTCTAAGTATTTTAATATGTGTGGACACAAAATCTTAAATTCTTCCATATTTGTAATTTTAAATATAAAATCTGTAGAGTGGTTTATTGTTTTATAATTTTATTTTGTATTTGTAATTTTATATGTAAAATCATTATGGTTGTCATTATTTTATAATGTAATAGTATTTATAAAAGGATATACTGCTTTTTATTTTGATAAAAATATTTCATTTTTTAAAAATTTTAAATATTATAAGAAATTTATTAAAATTTGAAAAAAATTGAAAAAAATATATTAAATTAAATAATTTGAAAATAAAAAAAATAATTTTTAATTTTTTAAAATGTAAATTGTTTTTTTTTTTTTTTTTTTTTTTAGTTTTAAATTGAATTGTTAAATATAAAATTTATAATAAAAAATAAAAAAAAAATCTAGAAACGATTTTATTAACTAAGTGTTATAGTAATTTAGGTTTTGTTACAATACCATACCACATCTTACCAATAGTACATGTCCAAAAATCATAACTCAGTTTAAAATCAAAATATTTTATAAACATTTTATTTTAATTTAATTATACTAGCATAGATTTATCTTAATTATGGATCTAACATGAGTGTAGAAAGATCAAATTTCTTCACATGTAAACTTCTTTAAGCATCAAATACAATATGTTAATTTTCAAATTAGAATATAATTTTTATTTTTTATTACTTACACATTCTATCATACTTGCTGTAGAATGAGTCTCTCGGGTAAATAACATTTATAAATTAATGATGATATTTAGTCCATTTTACCCCAGATATTATTAAATTGTAAATAGGCTTTGTTACAACTCCTGTTTGTAGAATGAGCCTCCCCACTCATTAACATTTTTTAAATTAATGATCATATTTAGTCCATTTTACCACTGATATTATTAAATTGTAAATAGGTTTTGTTACAATACCTACCATGGCTTATCAATACCACTTACTCAAAATCAAAATATTTTATAAATATTTTATTTTATAACATTTTTATATCTAGAAAGAAAATTATATTGTCTTTAATTTTGGTCCATAAAAATTTTGAATTGAAAATTTTAAACTAATTTTATGAAATTTATATTATTTTCTATTATTATATAAATTTTAAATTATATTAAATATATTTTTATTTAAAATTATCATTTTTTTCCGGTCAAAAATTAAATTTTATTATATTATCTTTATAAACAATTTTATTGCAAATTAACTATTAAACATTTACCATGCATATTTTGGATATTTTCTCTCGTCTTTTTTCCCTTTTTTCACTCTAGGCATTCCCTTTCCCAACTTAAAATATATTTTAAAGTCCACTAGGCTAAAATGGTTTATTGGATAAATTATCATAAGAACTAGTTGGGGAAAGTCTTATACACTCTTCATGGGGCAACTATGGTACTCCAAATGCAATAAGCTATATACACTCTTCATGGGGCAACTATGGGAAAGTACACCACCTAACCAATACATATTGTATTTTTTTGCCGCTTTATGAGTTTTTTTTTTTTTAATTACATAATTCATTAACAATTTTATAGGAATATAGTGATATGTGGTTTAATGGCAATTGAGTTGTTCAAATCCCATTGAGTATATGACTTGCTATGATCTCGACTCAAGGAGTAGACTTCTTTTTCCCGTGAGTCTTGCCTCTTGCTAAATCATAAGATATGGTATATCTGACTTGCAAATTGTTGGATATACTCTTTAGTGTTATAAGGCAGCTACTAGGATTGATCATGACCTCCTTTAGATTAGTCTAAAAAAATAAAAAGAAAACAATTTTGTAAAAAAAATACTTTTTTAAAAGAAAATATCTTTTTCACCGTACTCGCTCAATACAACTTGTCACCGGCCCTTCGACTCCGCCAACCACTCGCGAGCTCGACATATTTGCAACTTCGACCGCCGACCTACTATCCAAAAATGTACCGGTCGAACATAATTGAAAAGTTTGGCAAAGGATCTCTTATTTCACTGCTGCCACGTTTTGATTTTTTTATTTCATCGCTGCCACGTGTTGTTTTTTAATTTGAAATCATAATGACCACCGTCGGTTTTGATGCATGCCATGCCACAATTCCATTTACCACCCTACATTTAAGATAATGTCGGCCAGTACATTCTTCAAAAAGCTATATGTCATCCGTGGACCACATGCACAAACCCAAAATACAGCTGGATTGCAGTGGGTACATTATAGCGACATGTTAAATATCTCACCCTTTTGCTAGGAAACTTAAGCTGCAAGTAAACTACATGTGCACTCATGGTGGGGCATGTGCATTTCACAAATTGGGCGGTCAATTGCCCTTTAAAATGAAGTCCATCAAGGTCTTTGTAGGATCAGACTTCTTCAGACTGGGAGTGAATTTGTGGTTTATTTTGGTGTATCATCTTGTAATCTGAAAAAACAAGAAGATTCACAGCACAAGTTTCTTTCATCATGAGCAGTGCAACTTTCATAGATATCCTGTTGGCTATACTTCTGCCTCCTTTGGGAGTTTTTCTCAGATATGAGTGCCATGTGAGTACCTCATCCAATGACAATGCTTCAATCTGCTTTTGAAGTTTTTGATTCCTGCATAAATGTTATATTCATCATTAGAAATCATGATTCATAACTGATGGGTTTGTTGTTATATTGTATTGTGACAGGCTGAATTCTGTATAAATGTTATATTCATCATTAGAAATCTGGATTCATAACTGAGGGGTTTAGTGTTGTATTGTGACAGGCTGAATTCTGGATATGTGTGCTGCTGACTCTTTTTGGGTGGTTACCAGGAATTATATATGCCATCTATATTCTCACCCAGTGAAAATGGGATATTCTTTGTTTGGAGCTTGGTGCCATGTAAATCTTATGAGTAAACAGAATTGAATTTGTTTACTCACTTGGCTTTTTATGCATCTGCAACTGTTTTAAGAGCATCCCCACTGCTCGATGCAGTTTGCTTGTTTCCTTCATTTTAAGATTCATATAAGAATCATGGATTGTATTTTGTCAGTATTTTGATGTAGTTACAAATATGCAATTGAGATTGATCCTCAGGCTCAAAAAGGTATACAGCTTCGTATGTATTTTTTTCCAATTAGATGATCCTGTGTCAAATGTTTTTAAAGTTTTCAATATAATCATGAATGTAGTGCTTTTAATGTAATCATGAATGCAAGGAATATATATCATTTTCTTATCTTAATCTACAAGACCATTCAAATGATTTTGCTGAGGGGAGTCTGACCCAAGGAATTTAAATGCATCTTGAATGCTTCTTTTGTTTTGTGGAAATTGAATTTGGTAATTAAATCTACGGTTGAGGTGAAGATACCATTTCTCTTAAACAACCAACCACCTCAAAAAAAAAAAAAAAAAACAATCGAACTAACCACTCCAAAAAACCAAAGTAACATCATTTCTCTTGGCCAAACCAAAAATAAAGTAACCACTCCAGAAAATCCAATTGACATCATTTCGATATTTACACACAAGAACGCAGGAAGCTGCAATTTTCTAATACTGTACGTGATTTGAGTTCTAATTTTTTATATCAATAATACCGGTCTTGATTTGAGTTCTAATTTTTTATATCAATAATACCGGTCTTGATTTTTATATCAATAATACCGGTCTTGATTTGAGTTTTAATTTTTATAATACCGATCTTGAGCAACTCGTGGATTTTGATAAATTACCTGGATCTTGGGCGAGCCTGCCATTAATGCGCCCAGGCAGGAAATGGCCGCCCTCCAATGATCTACAGCTGGCGGCCATTTCCTGCCATTTCCGAGCGCATTAATGGGCCTATGGCAGCTCAATGATCTACAGCTGCGCCGCCGTCCAATGATCTACAGCTGGCGGCCATTTCCTGCCATTTCCGAGCGCATTAATGGGCCTATGGCAGCTCAATGATCTACAGCTGGCGGCCATTTCCTGCCATTTCCGAGCGCATTAATGGGCCTATGGCAGCTGAAATAAGGCTCGCCTGGATCTTGTATCATAGAAAACTTTCACAATTTATTAATTAACTGGCTTCACTCTCCATACAAGCCACGTACATCAACTAAATAACACTAATAACATGGTTCACCGTCCTGCCTTGATCTGTTAAATAGTTGTCATTGCTCAAGTGTTACGATTACCAAACCGAAAGAAGTGGTGGACATCATTGCTTGGGATTTTAATGGTCCATCAAAACTGAAAGAAGTGGTGGACATCATTGCTTGGGATTTCGTTGAGATTTCAATGGGATTGAAGGGGTGGACATCATTGCTTGGGATTTCGTTGGGATTTCAATGGGATTGGAGTGGTGGACATCATTGCTTTGATTTTGTTGGGATTTCAATGGGATTGAAGTGGTGGACATCATTGCCGGGGATTTCAATGGGATTTTGGGATTTTACTGGTCATTGAGTATAAATTTAAATAGAGTATATTTTACATGAATACAATAGAGTATATTTTACATGAATACCCTGAATGGGATTTTGGGATTTTACTGGTCATTGAGTATAAATTTAAATAAATTTAAATAGGAGTATATTTTACATGAATACCCTGAATTAATTCATATTATTTATTCTCATAAATAAATCAAATTTATTTGAATTTTATTTATATGAAATAAGTGCCTTTGCTGAAACTATTCTTTCTGAAACTGTCCTGACATAAAGAAGAAAGAACTAAGAAATAGTATTTTTGCTTTTAAATAAGGTATTTTTGCAGCGGTAAAGGTCATTGTCATTGCCTGGGATTCCACTAGTCACTGTGACAAATTTCCCGAGTGTTTTAGCTTTTAAATAGGTTATATTTCATTTTAACATCAATGACCTCTTACAAAATGTAAGAAAATTGTTGGAATCCAGCCCTTTTTTCCAACAATTTTCTTACATTTTTTAAGAAAAAAAGAGGTCATTTTGCTTGGAAATTCCAATAGTCACCGTGACAAATTTCCTTTGAGTGTTTTACCTTTTAAATAGGCTAAATATTTCCACATAAATGTGATGGAGGTCATTTTGCTTGGAATATTTCCACATAAATATCATTGATCAATAACATGGATTCTCGTAAATTTCTTATAAATTTAAAACGATACGAGTTAAATTTATCTGAACTATTTATAGTTCAACACCCACTACTGATGACTTAACTGTGTCAAGTTTACCTGAACTAGCCTTTATCATTTCAGCAATGGGCTGTTTGAGTAATTCGAGTACAGAGCTTCCCTGATATGTTCACATGGTTGGTTTAGGGAATAGACATATGCCTCAGTGCATTGAAACTCGATTGCATTAATCTCAGACACTGAAATCATTCTCACAGACATTGAATAGTTTTAAAAGGACTTGCAGTTTGCTAATGGAAACTACTTTACTTTCCGATCACCTTCTCCAAGACTTTGACCTTGTGATATCATTGGACTCATCTACTTAAAAACTCGTGAGTATTTTGTATTGAAGTTGTTTCTTAACCTTAAATTACATGGTATGAAGTTGAAGGAAGGTATCATGACACGAGACAATGAAGAACTCTCCTATTAATAATCTTATTCATTTGTGCTGAAAGATCTTACCGGGCAGTGTATTACCATTCATAAAATGTTGTGAGCTCAGTTCAAGAACATTCCATAATGATATTTGACTCGTCATGGTCGTAGAGATATCTTACCACTCTTTCTGAATTAATGATTTGTTTGAATCTTAGCCCAACACTTACCTTGGATCTATGTCTTGTCCTTGAGACAAGGGTAAAACGCTCAAAACAGTGATCTGAACTCAAACAATGTTGGATGGTGGAGATTAAAATTTCACAAGTTCCAAAATTATACGAGCCCTCGGAAGAACGTGAAAATTGTTCTGCAGTCCCTAGAAACCAAGTCATAACCGATTCAGGAATTTGGAGCCAAGCCTCAGTATTTTGCTTCTTAAAAGGTCCACGCTTTAAACAAATTGTGAATAGGCTGATCTTTACAAGACTTTTTTGTTGCTGATACAAAACCAAGTTCCGGTGACTTGGCCTGCTCTGAGTTGTAGTGAGTTGCTCTTAGTTGGACTATCAGGGATGAAACATAGTACAGAAACTCTGGAAAGCACATACCTACATGAAAATATATGTGGAGAAAATATTCCACAACACTCAGTGATATAATCTCTGATTAAATGCTGAATGCAGATTACATCTTACAACCTGCTCTTATACAGGCTTACAGTGGGACAAAACTGGCTATTGTTTCTGTGTGTAAAGGTGCAGATGATAGAATGCTTCCTTCTGTTATTTCATCCTCACAGTGAGAACATATCTGGGTGGTTGTTTCCCTCTCTTGTTTCCAACTTCTCCTCTCCACCATGCCAGGAACCAGACCCCTCCCATTTGGGGGGATTTTTTGTCCCAAAAATCAGATTTTGATTTTGTTACAGGTGAGGGAAATTCTCTACCTGTTGTCACCCATCCATCTTGGGATTTTGACATTGATGCATTTGTGTCCACTCTGAACAACTCATTATCATCTCTAGGATTATTGCATTTGTGTCTCATGTTTACATCTCGGTTGGTTTCCCCGTCTTTTCTCCACGCAACTATGCCCTCTGCAACTTTTGTTTGTGAGTCTAATGCCAAGCTCTTCATTGAGGGTAGGATTTGTTCCTTATCAACCTTCTCCATCAAGATGCAGGGTTAGAACATTTTTTAATTTTCCAATTCTAACCACTGAATACATATATGCATGTTATGGTGGTAAGCCAAACTTCACTGCATTTATTGCAGTGCACTGTAGAACTTGAAAATCTCTTTGCCGAGTTATCTTCAACACTTACTCGTACCCTTTCGACCTATCATTGCTTAGGTAGAGCTAGACTACGTAGCCCACTAGGAAACTTCGTGCTTCCTATGTTAGTCATTTTCAACCTCATATTTCTGCTCCGATGTTTGAAGCTATTCTGAAAAGGAGTTGTCTGTACCGTCGTCAGAAAATTGTTGGAATCCAGCCTTTTTTTTTTCTTAAAAGATGTCAAAAAATTGTTGGAATCCAGCTTTTTTATTCCACAATAAAAACAGAATTCAAAAATTTCTACTATCAAATTTTTAAGAAAAACTAAGGTGGCATCAAAAATTTTGAAACTTTATAACACCTGGATTTCCCAAAATTTCTACATGATTTTTAAAAATCTTGGCAGAATTTCTATTGTTTTTGAGAGCAAATTTGCAGCCTCATTAGACTACCCTATTCTGGAAATATACATTGGATACTTTCTAGAAACTTGGCTATTTTATCTGCATTTGAATCCTTTCTAGAAACTTGGCTGTTTTATCTGAATTTGAATTCTTAATCCCACCAATTACTTAAACCTTAATCCTATATTGAGGATTTGGGCAATCCAAAATGCTTCCTGCCTTGTAATCCAAAATGTACCCATACATCACTAAAAAGCATGCCCACTGCTTCCTGCCTTGTAATCCAAAATGTACCCATAAAGCATGTCCACTGCTTCCTGCCTTGCAAATCCAAAATGTACCCATTGCATTATGAACTATCTCAGTAATCGGTCTTATCAAACTGCATATAAATCAGAATTGTAAAGGCCAGTCATTCCTGTAGCTTTAAACTGACAGACAGTTCAATTTTTGAAGATAGACATGCTGTTTTATAAATGTAAAAACTTTGAAAAGCAGTTAACAAAACTACTGCAGCATACATGTACTTTTTTTATTCTATGAATAACAAAAAAGTAACGTTTAAGAGTGAAATTTTCCAAAATGTATCCCTGCTTATTGCCTTGTACAGAAGAATAAGCATACGCATTTTATTCAATGAACGAAAGAAAATAGTCATTACCTTGTCTTGTCTTTGGTAAACTGCCTAAGAAGTCCATAAAGATACTTTTAGACTGACTAATAAACAGTGAAGTGCACAGTCCAAGTTCCCAATTAATTGGTTTGCTTGTGCTGCAAAGAGCATTGCACCCTGTAATGAATCTTGAAACATCTACTTGCATTTTTGGTACTTTATTTCCGCTGGTTTGCAACTGTCTTTCTCTCGAGAACCCTGCCCTATTGTGTCCCTTTGTATGCACAACTTGTTCATTTTATACAACGATCCTTCATTTATTCTAGACCCCGCCTATAGTTTTGATTCAATAATGTCCTCCTGCAATTTTAGGTAGACTTATTTGGAATCTGGTTCATCGACATATTGATTCTTTTTTTTTTCAGAAGAAAAAAACGCTGCATATATTAATATATAGACAGTACATAATTCATACATACTCTCAGCTATGACAGGTAATAGCGAGATTCTAATCAAATCAGCCAAACATTCCTCTCTTCTCCAAAGAATCAAGAGAGAAAAAATCAGCCACCCCATATGAGGAAATATTTCCTCCACAGAATATCTTTTAATGAGATTGGGAGTATATCTATTGTTCAGGTAGGTATTCACTACAGGAAACTAGACCGCTATTCTTAAAAGACATACATGATAAAGAGAAAAGAACAGCTATAGCGCTAAAATAGAAAGGTAACTATAGCAAGTGTGATCATGTATCATGCCAATCAAGCACAGATCAGTCCACGACCGAGCCCATAATGCATTCCCGAAATATGACTAAAAATCATTGCCTTCATAGCTCTTCGGATACCTCAGGCTCGCTTGCGCAATCAAGTCTCCATCCATCACGTAAACCAGAACCCTTACCATTGAACCAGCTTGTCCAAATCCATTAAAGTATAAAACCGCCCAAACACAGACCTTTTGAGATCCCTGTAGTCCATAATCCAGACCCATAACCCTTCAAACAGTGTGATCTCATATGTAAGCCGGTGCGATCTTCTTAAGAAAAAACTTGGCCTGCTTTAAACATAAACCTTATACTCGGCTGAAACTGATACTTATCAGGCTCGCTTGAACATGCCTTTTGAGACGGCCGGGACAGAAACATTATAGACAAAAAGCTGGAAACTAAAACTATATGTTATGTGCATTAGTATATAATACCTGGCAGCAATCGTGAGCAGACAAAAACGAGGACTTTAAAACAAAAACTCAGTAAACCAATGTAGATTCAGATCAAGGAATTTGGATATCTGTTTGCCAAAATAATTGACCATCTCTGTATAGAAAAATCTGCATAATCCCAAAATCCGAAACCAAGCCTTTTCTGGATAATCCGTCAGCCCTTGTATTCATTTCTCTGTATACATGACTTATAGGCGGATTGTGAAGATTGTCCCACAGACATCTTACTCTTTGCAGCCATCCCTTGAGATCTGGCCGCTCCATGGAAATTGTCCCAGAAACCCATCCAATCACCGTTTGAGAATCACCATATATATGAGCCCCCTGTAGCTGAACATAATTCGAAACTGTAAGCGCACCCCATAGAGCAATCAGCTCAGCCTTATTGTTAGTGCCCCTGCCAGCATTCCAGTGGACATGAATTCGTTCCCGTTGTGAAATTTTCATCCAGGCCCCACAACCCATCAGACCATTCTCACAAGCCCCATCAAAGTATATCGCCGGCAGAGATATCTCATGTGGCCTATATCTCTTAGACCCATCCATAACAGAAATGCTTTCTGAGGGTCGCTCCTCCACCCAGCCTATTATAAAGGCAAAAACCTGTGATATCATGAAAGGAGATCCTTCAAAAATTAATCTATTCCTACCCCTCCATACCTCCCATATAAAAAAGAATGGCAGCGATTTATATTTCCCTTTTAGTCTATCCCATTCAACAGCAACATTCAGGAAATCAGTAGGCACCCAGTCCGCACCCATGTGATGAATCGAGAATAGCTTCCACAATCGCTCTATGATGGGACACCTAAAAAATAAATGGTCTATTGTTTCCAAATCAGCACAGCACAAGTGACATCTAAAAGGCCCCGAGAAACCTCTTTTAATAAGATTTTCGCCCGTGAGGATCCTTCCCTTAGAAACCAACCACCCGAACAGCACTATCTTGGTAGGGATCTTCCTTCGCCAAAAGGGATAGAAAGAGGTAGATATTTGATCTCTATAAGATTCCAAATTCAGGACCCCATATACATCTCTAACCACGGGCGCTCCATTCTGTGAGGGGCCGTCCCATTCGATTTTATCACCCCCCTCGAGCCAGTTAAAACCTGCAGCTCTGAAACCATCCCGCAGAAAGTCCCATTCCCCTGCCACAGGCTCTGGTAAACCAAGCTGATCCGCATTTTTGAATTCTGGTGCACCATATGACCATACCCTTATCGTCTGAGATATGTACATTATACCTCTATGCGCCAGACAGTGCACCAGTCGTTGAGAAGGACAGAAACCAGACTGGAGGCCTATGATTTTCCGGAAGGTAAAAGGGATGTTACCCCCATCTCTGAACGCCCAAGCAATCCTTTCGGCCAAATGATTAACAACCTTCTTAAAACTATTCCAAATGGCTGAGATAAATCTAGGGTGCATAAAATTTGAGCATATAATGTGCTGTAAAATATCACCATTAATGTATTTGCATTTAATTACATTACTCCAAATACCATTACCTTGAATAGCTTTCCAGAAAGACTTAATAAGCAGCGCTTTATTGAAGGTCCTGATATTGATTATTCCCCAACCACCGTGTTCCTTTGCCCTGCAAAGACTTTCCAATTTTACCAAGTGTATTTTTTGTTTCATTGCAGCCCCTCCCCATATAAATCTAGCCACAATTCGATTCAAAGTTTTGATAATTCCATCTGGTATATAGAACAGGTGCCCCCAATATACCAACATTTGTGATAATACTGCCTGAGTCATGATTACCCTGCCTCCCAGAGATAACCAGCAATGTGTCCACCCCTCAATCCTCCGGCGAAATTTATCCACAATCCATGTCCAGTCCTGTATCCTATAGCCACACGGTTTGATCCTGAACCCCAAATAGGTAAATCCAGCAGCCGCCTCCCTTATGACCACCCCCATGAATCCGGCAATGAATTCAACCTCCTGCAAATCGCCAAATTCATATATAATAAAGGATTTACTTCTATTAATCATCAGCCCTGTGGCAGCTTGAAAACGGTTAAACATTAAGTGTATATAGAACCAGTGATTTCGCTGCAGATATCCATACATAAGCAGATCATCTACGAATAATGAATGTGAGCATGAGACTTCATTTGAGAATGAGAATCCCTTAATACATCCCCGCCGCTCCGCACTATGCAAGATGCCACTGAAACTATCCATAACAAGAATGAATATCAGAGGGGAGAGAGCGCAGCCCTGTCTCAGCCCACGCTCAGCAGAAAAAAAGGAGGTAGGAATACCATTAATTAGCACTGCAAAGCTCACTGTCGATATGCATGACATAACCCATCTAATACACCGAATAGGAAGACCGATTTTCAGGAGCACAAGTCTAATATAAGACCAATCTATAGAATCGTAGGCCTTATGCAGATCCACCTTCAACAAGATGGCTTTCTGCTTCTCCGCATGTATTGAGTGAGCAACTTCTTGCGCCACTGCCACTGCATCGTGAATGGAACGACCCTCCAGAAACCCGAATTGTTCTTTCGATATATTAACTGATAATATTCCTTTGAGGCGGTCAGCTATAATTTTTGAACATATCTTATAGAGCACGTTACAAAGCGAGATTGGTCTAAAATCTGTAAATGACTGTGGATCATTTACCTTTGGTATCAATACAATAAAGGTAGAATTAAGGCTTGTGGGCATGTAACCTGTAGTTCTGATCAATTCAATAATCTGAGTAAGCTCCTTACCCAGCAGCTCGAAGAAATGCGTGAAGAACTCTGCGGGCCATCCGTCCGGGCCTGGCGATTTATCCGCTGAAAATGCTTTGAGAACCCTGATAATTTCATTTTCAGTAACCTCTCCTTCCATTATGGTAATGGCCTCCTCATTCATAAATCTGTTAACGTGCTCTATGAGCCATTCCTGGCAATCATTGTCAATGCCTGCCTGTCTTGAGAAGAAAGAAGAAAAATATTGAGTCGCTTCCTCCCGGATATCCTGCGAAGTATATGCCATAGTACCATCCCCCCGCCTTATACCCCATATCGAATTCCTGCTTTTCCGCCCATTGGCCATCTTGTGAAAGTATTTAGTATTTAAATCGCCCTCCGCCAGCCACAGTACTCGGCTTTTCAGCCTCCAAGACACCTCTTCGATCCTGAGAATTTCCCTTTTCCTTTCTCCAAGCAATATTAATTCTTGAAGAGTGCTGTCATCAGGATAAACATAAATAAAGGAAGTTATGATCACTTCCATCGTCCGCAGGATTTCCGTATATTCCATTCTCAAATCAAGTTTCTTCTGTCGCTCCCAAATCTTAGACGCCCGCTTAATCTTTTGAAGCCTGTAATGGAAAAAGTCCCATTTACTATCAAACTGCAAATTGTATTCTGCTTTCCAAATACCTTCAACCAGTGCCGCATAATGGGGATCCTCAAGCCAAATCTTATTGAACTTGAACGGACGCCCTTGCACCGCTTCATTTTTACACCATGTAAATGTAATTGGGTAGTGGTCAGAAATGTCAGAAGCAATAATCGTCGATGATGGATCCTGCAAAATATCCATAACCGATTCTTTTGCCAACACCCTGTCTAACCTCTTGCCAATGAAACTGTCCCCGCTCCTTTTGTTGGTCCACGTTGGCGCCATAGGGAGAGGCTGTATGTCCTTTAAGCCCTGTGTGTAAAACATATCATTAAGAAAACCTGCAAGGGGGTCCAGCCGCGCCGCCCTACCCCAAATCTCATCCACATTTAGGGTAGAATTTAGGTCACCCATCATTATCAAGTTAGGCAAATCCAATATGCCCGACGCCTTCATTCTACCCCAAAACGCCAACCTATTTGCATACGGCGCATATATGTTAATGAGATTAAAAATGTCTGGCTTACCTCTGAACTTTCCATTCAACAGAATACCACCAAAGAAACTAAATGCCCTTAACGCCACCAGCTCTGGGTCCCAAAAGGCAACCAGCCCACCAGACCGACCGCAAGAATCAACCGTCGCAACCTGCCATCCTTTCCTGATTTTTAAAAACAAATTAATAGATTTCCTTCGATTTGTCATAGTCTCCTGTCCCAAAAACACAATTGGCTTCCTGTCATTCAGAAAATCCCTTAGGCAATTATATTTGGGGTTATCGCCTAAACCCCTCAGATTCATGGAGATAATATGATTCATGATAAAGATCTCCACGGGTGGCTTGCTCTAAGCGCCCTGGGAGAAACCTGTGGATCAGCATATCCAGCGATAGGAACATCGGAGAGACCAGCTTCATCGCCGGAGAAAAGGGATACAGACTTAAGCTTCCCTCTATTTAATCTACATGCAGCCTTTGCCTTTTTCTTTATTGAGCAAATAACAGTAGATAGCCCTGTTGAATTATTAGGTGGCGAGGGAATGGGCTTGTCGAAAACCGTTAAGGCCGCAAGATCAATATTGGGGTTTCCGAGCAGCGAGTCAATATCACTACCAATAGAGTTTCTCGGCGAGTCAGATAGGTTTATAGGGCCAGAATTGTATGCTGGATTTTCTACCGAGGTTCTGTTAGCCTCATAATTGGAGTGCTCATCAATCAAAAGGCCTGATCGCGATGATTCCCCCCCCGTTGTAGCAGAATTGTACATTGGCGGATTAATACCGAAAGACCTCACCCCGTCAGTGTGCATAGGCCCCTTAATCTGTAGCTCCTCATAGGTAGGTGAAGGATCTGAATCCCTAGAAACCCCAGCCCTACTATATGAAATGGCCTTATCGAGTGGGTCAGCTGTTTCGTTTGGTTGAATGGATGGGCATGGCACCGGACCGTCTAGATCTTTTGGCATATATAAGGACTGTGATAAATCAGATGGCGCCCTGTTATCAGAGTGAGGCTGAAGAACCCTATACAGTTTATTTCCAACCGATGGGTGTCTAGCAATATTCAGAGGGATCATTGAGTCTGAAATGGGAGAGGCGACTTGTCTATTAACTACATTATGGATTTCTTCATCATAAGATTCATGTGGGGACATACCTTTGTTATATCCCTTGGATGTCTCTGTGGCCTCACAGCTCCTTTCAGCGCCGCCCATTTCCCCTTGCTTCTGAAACCCTTTACAAATACGCAGCCTGAGCGGGCAATGTTCCCGAAGATGGCCTGTTTTATGACATATCAGGCATCTGAAGGGGATGCCCCAGAAGTCTATGCGCTGGCGGTGCCTTCTGTTGCACCATAGCAAGTCAACGTCACCTGGGAGGTCGGCCATATAGTTAATCTCTACCAATATCCATGCTATCCTTTTATCTGCTGTGCCGACAATGCTGGGGTCTATATATTTGGTCTCCCCAATTGAGTCACCAATAGACCGAAGTGCCTTCAGAGTCCAGAACTCCAAAGGCAATCCCGGTAGTTTAACCCAAACCAATCTGCTACGAGGGGCTTCCAATACCGGATTAAAGCCTATATACCATGGGATAATCTGTAAAAAACATCACCCCCGAACCCATGTGCTATCTGTAACCTTATGGACGTCCTTATCGTTCATAAAATGAACACTGAACCACCCGTTAATGAGTCTGCTGACTATGGGATTGTAACCAATTAAAGGTTTCCACTTCTTATTAACCCATAATGCTGAGTCAAATTCTTCGCTGTCCGGGAAGACCCATCTGCATACCACGGCTCTACGTTGTAAACTCATAACCCGAATACTCAGGTCATCTAGGTCCAGAGGGACCTCTCGTATCTCCATCCTTTGTTTAAACAGCTTCTTCTTACGACGCCGAGCTTGCCTGTAGTAGTGACCTCTGGAACGATAATTAGAAGGAATTTTAGAGACCGTTACATCTAAAAAAGCCTGTTTAATTATGGTGTCATTTGTCTGAAAGTTGGTGGAAATTAAACTCCCGCCACCTTGCGGACCGCCTTCTGTATATGCTTCGTGGCCCATACCGTCCATAATGGTCAGACGCCAATCACAGATGCTAATTAAACCTTCTGATATTGCAGGATGCCGTCACTTTACCGCTGTGACAGATCGAACTAACAAGGAACCCTGTTGTGAATATCAAGATGCTTATTCTCGATATCATAAAACTCTTTATAATATCTGTTGATGTAGATTGTCTTTTTTATTGTATATTATACTTTGATAGCCGTTGATATAAAAATCTGCAGTGAAGATAGCTTATTTTATCATCCCCCAACAACCAAGCCATACCCCCGTACCCAACACCTCACCCTTCACTAAATAGACTTACTGTTTCTATGTGTACATGGTATGATCCATAAATGGCGATCAGAGGATATAAGATTCACCCGATCCAGATATATAAATATGAAATGAGTCTATGTACTCATGTTCGATGAGTGACATCTGCCAGTCACCCGTTCTGACCATCCTGCCTGTCCCTAGGAATTGTCAGCCCCCGCCGAACATGCCAAACTCCCTTAATGATCCCGGAAAATTCTAAATCTGTTTTCCGATCCTGTGACCTCGAGCACCGTATGGCGTCTGAAACTGAGATACCTCCTCAATATCGGTCACCACCACCTGATCATTCAGAAATCTACTCACTTCAGCTTGGACCTGGATTCCCGACTCACCCTTCTAGTTGGCTCTGGGCATCCTATTTGTCCTCGATACCGTTGATAATTGCTTCTGAGAGAACTAGAAATCGTAGCACCAACAACAAATACACATGCAAGGTCTGGACATATAATGACTATCAATCCTTAAATACCAGCTAATAAAACATATCTTTGTTGTCCCCTACACCAGTTCCCCTGAGCTTGAGGCAAAAACAATGTGAGGTTCCGGAAGGGTTCCAGCTAAAGAAAATTCATATATCATATGCCACCAACAGCATCACAAATTGATATCATTGGGTACCAGCAATGTGCCACCAACAGGTATGTAACCAGCTAGAACATGCAGACAAAAGCCACCAACCGCCTATCAAGGTGATCAATTGGGTTCCAGCAAAATACATGGTTCAGTAGCCACCATCCGCGACCACACCTCATCCACCCTGGATTCCAGCTCAAGCAACGATCACCTAGAAAGCCACTTAGAAAACCTATAGAAAGCCACCTGAAGCACCCCTGTGAAGTCCTGGAAGGGTTCCAGCTAGAGAAAATCATATATCAAATGCCACCAACAGCATCACATATTGATATCATTGGGTACCAGCAAAGTATAAGCACAATAGCCATCAACAGGTTTGTAACCCACAGGGTTCCAGCTAGAACATGCAAACAAAAGCCACCAACAGACTATCAAGGTGATCAATTGGGTTCCAGCATAATACATGTTTCAGTAGCCACCATCAGCGACCAGTGCCATCCGGTGCTTCAGCCAATTCAACCGCGACCGTGAAAAAAAAACGACTGGAAAAAGCAACATCCGACATATTGATTCTTGTACTCCTCATGGTTGAAAGGTTTCAATTGCATGATGGTAATACGGTAATTGTTACAGGGAATTTGGAAATTTGGACACTGTAGGTCTTGGCAACTTAACCCCTTATCTTATTAGATGTGCCTTCTTAATTAACAAATTGAACAGCAAGAAAAATGCCATCCATATTTGGGTTGGACAAGCTGGAACTTGCCTTTGTGTAAGTTTTTGCATTCGTTGATGGTTGGAAAATTGTTTTTCATGCAGAAATTTCACCGCTGGAGTTTATAGAGGCATACTTTCTCTAAATCTGGATTTCAACTTGTAACATTTGTGAGAAAAATGCATTCCATATAAGTGTACTAAATTATAAGGGTTACTCAAGTTGTATATGTATTTGATTGGATTTTATGCATTTAATTACAAGGGTTACTCGATTTGTATATGCATTTGATTGTATTTTATGCACTTAACTATAAGGGTTACTCAAGTTGTATATGCATTTGATTGTATTTCCATTTTAAATGCAAGGGTCACTCAAGTTGTATATGCATTTGATTGTATTCCCATTTTAAATACAGATTGTAAAATCATTTTGCAAGATACAACTGTTATTTGAAAACATTTTTATTTTAAGTAGTTGTAGTCTAAATTTCTAAGTTTTGGTTTCTTGTGGTTGAATCTGTTTATGCATTAAAAAATGCATAGAGGCATAGACTTTATAAATCTCCTATGAATTTCAATATTTGATCTCTTAGGTGAAAACACATCCACACACATACACTTAATCATAAGAGCCAGTCAAATTGTATATGCATTTGATGGTATTCCCATTTTAAATACAATTATTTTGCAAAATACAACTAATTAATAGTATTCCTATTTTAAACAGCCTTAATCTAAATTTTCTAAGTTTTAGTTTCTTGTTATTAAATTTATTTATACATGCCAAAAAAATATTTTAAACAAAAAAATAAAAAAATTATCAAAAACTTTGTTACCAAATTTTAGAAAAACAAAACATAAAAAATTAAATTATTTTTTAAGTTCAACTTGCAAAAAGTGTTTGTAAATTACAACTAACATAAAAGGGCATTAATTTAAGTCACATGCATGGACCCATTGCATAACAAAGGCATCTCATGGTTGGGGTCTTTGTTGTGAGGTGGAGGGTTGATGAAATGTTTCGTGTAGATGGATAAATGTTGGGTCTCACTAGGACTGCTAAGTCTTGCGTATATGTCTATCTAAGGGAATAACATTTATGTTTTGATATTGAGGTGTCAAGTAATTATCCTTCGTCTATCTTCTTTTTAGTCCCGGTTGTCACGGCATGGGCGGAGGCGTCACAGTTAGCATTATATCATGTAGTTTTCTATCAAGCACGTGAATTAGCATGGATGGCAAAAAATTGTCGGAATTCGGTTAACTAAAATTCGAAAAATCATGTGTTTGGAGTGTTTAGAATCCATTTTTGATGTTGGAAATGGATTCAGCACTATCAAAAACCTTTAGAGGACTCAAAATATTAAAGTTTAACAACTATAAACAAGATTCTGATCAAATCTTTACCGAATTTTCTAAAAATCATTGCCAGATTATAGATGAAAACGCGTACTTTTTAGACTACACATTATATCATTTTAGTTAACGGTCTTTTTTTAACCGCTGTGGTCCAAAGTCTAAATGATTTTGTCGTTTTGGCGTCTTCAAGGCGGAGACGCCAAAAGCATATTTGAATGTGTTTTTTTTAATATTTATAATAGTGAATGATCTAGGAAATAAGGTGCTCACTATTATAATAATGGATGAGTTAGCAAATAAAGTACTTATTATTATTAACTTAGAGATCAGGTAAATATTTGTAAGTTTTTTCTAAAATTTTATATAATTTTATATTTAATTAGAACAAAACTATTTTGTTTATTGATGTTACAAATTCAATTTCATGAAATTTTTTTTGGTAAAATATTGAAGTGTTTGAATTTTTTTTTTAAGTGGAAATGAATTCAACTACATCAAAAACTTTTATAAAACATAAAATTTCGAAGTTTGATAATTATAATTTATATTTTAAAAAAATTCTACCAAGTTTTGTCATAATTTTACAGAAATTTCCATTATTTTCCAAACTAATTTATAAGATTTTAGACTTCTCTTAACAAAACTTCTAAATTCACATTAGTTCTAAGGAATAAAATTTTAAATTTTCATTGAATATAATAAAACACCTTAAAACATTATCTATCCCAAAATAATAAATAAAAACAATATCTACACCCAAAAAAAACTATCACTTAAAATATTTACATCCATTGGAAATAGTTAAATCTTTAATTTAAATTTACATATATTCAAAAAAAAAAAAATCTTTAATCATTTAAATTTAAAGGTTAGGCCAGCTTTATGCACTTTATAGCTACATATTCAAAATTTTGAAGAATTATTCTTATTTTTATTTTAACATTTATTTCATCTAACTCTTCTATAATGAATTTTGCAAAAAATATTTGCATTTTAATTAAAACAATAAATTAAATATATATTTTATAATATAAATATTTTTTGTTTGGTATGTGATTTTCTAGGCTTGATCTGTGGCTTGAGGAGTTGCGACTCAGGGGCATCTAATCCGTCAAAGTCTCAAAAAAATAAGGTTTCTAGTTTTATCTAGGAAGCATACATCAAGTAGCACTTAAAATGGTGGATTCGTCGAATTCTCTAGGCATGAGTTTGTGATAGAGTTTATGTTGTGGAAGCTTTCCATAAATGATAGCCAACAAGAATAAAAATAATTTAGTCTTTAGATGTCAAAGAAAAATAATATGTATCACATCCATCCTTGTAGGAAATTTACAAATGACATTAAACATCCAAAATTTAGAAAAGTTAGAAATTGATCAATTTTTTTTTTTAAATATGTAATATATATATATTTTTATATAAATTATAAATGATTTCAAAATTTTGTCTTCTGAATTACCTATTTGAATTACCTATTTAATACAAGTTTAATGTAAAAAATTAAGAAACTTCAATTTTAATAAACACTGTACAGCCTTCAACCCATATATATTATATTTATTGATAATTTTTTGTTATTTTATTTTATTTTATTTTAATTTCATCAATTAATCGACAATTAACTAATATGTTGTCTTTATTAATCATTTTACAAAGTTATCTCATTTTGAATCACATAGACAATTTAATATCAATTAATTTATTTGATATTTAATTTGATTAAGTCATTGCTTTAAATCTCATAAAACTAAATGAACAATAAAAACCATTATAAAGTATAAAATCACTGAACTTTCAAACATCGTTCTTACATCCAACGGCTCTCGCCTGGGATAAATCTTAGGAAATAAATTATAAAGTATAAAATCACCCAACTTTCAAACATCGTTCTTACATCCAACGCTTCTCGCCTGGGATAAATCTTAGGAAATAAATCATACTTTTGGACTTCCTTTTTCGAATAAAAGGAATCATCTTTCATTGTACTCCGTGCAGCCTGTCATCGGCCCCACTGGTCCAACGACCGCTCGTGAGTTCGAGATATTCGTAGAATCGATAGCGGACCTAACTTCCAGAAATTAACGGTTAAAACAAGATTGCTAAGGGAAGCGTTTTATTTGATTGCTTCCACGTGTTGTACCCTATTTCCAAACGGCGTTGTCTACCCCATCGCGTTATTTTCGCTGAGATGGTCCTACAAATACACTAAGATGGTAAAAAAAAAAAATGGAATCTGGTTATTTTCATTTTTTTTTATAATAATTGTTGTTTTCATTTATTTTAAATAATATGATAGGTGGAATGTTTGAATCATATTTTTATGGTGGAAATTGATTAGTATTATCTAAAATTTTGAAATTTGACAACGGCGACCCAATATAATTTCAAAATTGTGCCAAAATTTCCATCGTTTTCGTGACAAAAGTGATGTTGTTTAGGCTACGATGTTTTGATGCATACAACGCCACGTTTCCTCTGAAATTGATAATGTTGGAAATTAAATTAAAATTATTTGTAAAGAACTTTGTCATTAATGGGGCACACGCTGCCATTAATGTTCTGAATTTTTTATTGTTGACAACCGAGATACAGCGAGATTGCAACAATAACCAAAATTTAACGATAGGTAAATGACAAGTGCACTCAGGGTGAGGTTTAGGCACTTGAGAGATGGTGCTGTCAAATGCCTTTAAAATGGAGGAGCCTATGAAGGTATCTCTTATCCATGATAACAATTTGGTTGGTCTTAAGTTACTTAGGTTGAGTCACTTAGTGTTGAATTGGGTCTTCTGAATTTTTAATTTTCAAAAATGTACATATGTGGGGGTCTTAAAGGTCATCATTAAGGTAATAGGTGTGAATGTAAAAAAGAAACCCAAAAATGTCTCATGCATAAGTGAAATTTGTCATTTCATGTAAATTTGACACTTCTACACCATTCCACAGCAAATTCAGTGTAAACTGGTCAGAATTCTCTATGAACTTGCCTAAATACTCTGTTTTTCCATCGTGCTAAAGTTTTGGTCTTTTTGAGCCATTTAATGCTTTTCAGGAAGAAAATGAGTATCAAAGAGATTGTGGAGTATAAATTGCCGCGAAATGATTCACAATTTTCGCACATTTCGCACACTTCATCTCATTTTACAAAGATCTTGGTTTGGGTTCAAAAAATTTTCTTCAAAGTTTGGGTTTAAGAGCATTTCTTGGAAGCAAATTGATTTGGGTTCAAAAACTTTTCTTCGAAGTTTGGGTTTAAGAGCATTTTTTGGAAGCAAATTGATTTTACAATTTTGGGTTTCAAGAATTTTTTTGGAAGACATTTCTTGGAGGTATGTACGTGTTTTGAGTTGAAGTAAATATTTTGAGCTTTGTTTCATTTTTATAAAACATTTTTCTCTCGAATTTTTTAAAGTGTGTGTTTTGGATTGGAGTATGTATTTTTCACAAAAAATTTACACTAAATTTTTTAAAATTAAATCTTTTGTGATATTTTTTGTAATTGAGTTATTGTCTAATTTTTTGAAGGAAATTTTTTGTACTTCATACCCTATTATCATGGGAACTCGAAGAACTTGTGCGAGAAAATATGATCGAAAAAGAGACCCTGAGGCACGTAGAGAAGAAACGAGACAATCTCGCAAAAGAAAGTTAGAAGCCCTCTCAAATATTGAAGAGGAAAATCAACCTCAAGCAGAAATTGAAGCATGTATGTAAATGTAAATATTATGATCTATTGATATATTTTTAAAATTTTCCCAATGTAAAATGTGAAGCTTAATTTTTATTCGATGAACTAGTTTGAAAAATATTTTGTTTAATGTAAACAAACAAAGATATTCCTCAAAATATTGAAGAAGAAAATCAACCTCAAACAGAAATTGAAGCAGGTATGTAAATGTAAATATTATGATCTATTGATATATTTAAAATTTTCCTAATGTAAAATGTGAAGCTTAATTTTTATTTGATGAACTAGTTTGAAAAATATTTTGTTTAATGTAAACAAACAGAGATACTCCTCAAAATATTGAAGAAGAAAATCAACCTCAGGCAGAAATTGAATCGGGTATGTAAATGTAAATATTATGATCTATTGATATATTTAAAATTTTCCTAATATTTATTGACATATTTATTAATTTAGTTATTTATTGAATATGTACTATTTTTTCGAATATGCACAGATGAAATCACTATCGATAATGAGATGTTAGAAAATGTTGACACTCACACATATGGAGATAAAAAACCTGACCATGTTATACGATATCGTGTCAACCGCATTTTTGAAGAGTATTTCTTAAATGAACGAGTGACAGTTGAAGCTCAAATGTTGAAAGGTCTCCTACCATTAAGGAAATTAAAAGAAGCAACGACACTATTGGGTATTCGAAAATCAACCAAAGATAAAAAAATGAATGAAGAGGTGATAAAAAATATGAGTAGTGCTATAAAGTCAATTAAGAGATCTAGAGATAAAGATGTTTCAAATATACGTAGAGGAATACAGATGGCAATAGTTTCACCAAATACTCAAGAGAATCGTTTGATAACATATATGGCACGAGCACTGGAAACCTTACGAAAAACTCTGCACAAACATCGAAGTTTTCGACTACAAATAGATGTAAATGATGAACTCGCTTGTTGGAGAGCTATTTGTAGGCAACCATAGAAAGATAGACTTGGAGAAAATGTTAAAAAAATAATATATGAATATTGGAAGAACAATTCGCGTGTTTCACCAACTGCAAGACATGTGAGGCGAAGAAGAATAACATGAAATCAGTACGAAGAACATGAAAAACATCTCTTGGAAACCACTCAGATAGAGTTATTCAACAAGTTCAAAAAAGAGAATCGTCAAATTCATGTTTCACTCAGTGCTTTTGTTCAACAAAAACCATGGTATGTAAAACCTATCACCATACGCGACACTTGTTGTTGTTGTTATCATGTGGAATTTGAGTTATATTATGACACATTCCTTGATTTCGGTAGAACATTATGGAAGGATTCACCTCCTCCTTCCACTATCTGTGAATTCATATCTCAAATTCTATGTGAAAGAGAAAGCGATGAACTATTTTACAAAAAAAAAATGTGTTGGTGGTAAAAAATGCGATGATTGTGGAAATTTGACTAAATTTCAAAGCAAATATCGTATTGATATAAATGATCAATCATTGTCCAACATGAAAGTGAAATGGAAGAGATATGAATATATCGGTACATCGATTCAAGGTGCAAATAGTGTTAAAAGAATCGAATTACGAGAAGACGAAATTTTTCTGATAGACTTTTTGAGAAAGTTTGAGGCAGAAATTTACAAATACACCAAGCATTCCCATAGAGCTTGATGGCAAGACTTGCAATTCAAAAAATCTTGTGAAGTTTTTCCACTAGGGACCATTTTGTCAGTGATTGATTTTGCGGAAAACTACACATTTGTTCCACAAAAAGAAATTCAGAGTGAATACTATCATTCTGACCAAGTCTCCATGCTCGTCCATATTCTATATAGACACGTTGAACAAAATGTCGATCATATAGAAAGCACGAGTGAAAATCGACATATAATTAAAGAATATCACTTTTATATCAGTGACGATCGTACACATGATACATGTTTTGTACAACATTGTTTTGGAAGAATTTATGATTCATTGAAAGATTGTGGAATAACATTCAATGAACATTGGATATGGTCAGACAGATGCGCAGGTCAATTCAAATCTACACGGTCATTCTTTTGGTTGTGTTGTCTTCATAAGAAAACATGCATTAAACATTGTTGGAATTTCTTTGAGACTGGCCATGGAAAAGGAGAACATGACGGTGCAGGAGCATGCATAAAACGAGTACTTCGAAGATATCAAATGAACCACTCTGCACGGCGACTTGTGAACGCTGAAAAAGTTGTTCAATGGTGCATCGCTGCTCTAAGCCATAAGAATAACCCATCAAGAGAAGTGCGAAGGTACATTCAATTTAATTTATATTGGAAATCTAATTTTAAACATTGTACATTTATCATGCAATGATTATTTTTAATTTTATTTTGATATCATATTTACAAATTCTTTTTCTAATTTTCCATATAAAGGTTTCTCTGGCATATTGGAATCGAAGACGTAGATAGATCAATTGGAAATGACGTTGAAACAATAAAAGGGAATTGAATATTGCATTCAATTCAAACAAAGTTGTCCACAAATGTGTTTGCATTGGATAAAAGAAAATATTCTTGTTTTTGTGATGTTTGCATAGACAACACAAAATCCAATGACGTTGTGAAAACAAAATGTACGTGAACGATTGGAAACATACAGAGCTAAATACAAAGGGAAAAATGTCTATTGCAATGTTTGAAGAAATGCAATCAGAGGAACCTAGAATATCATCCGATGGTGATCGAGTTTCTGATCTTGTTAGAGAAGGTAACATTTGAATTACTTTCTAATGATTTAAAGATCTAGAAATAAATTTAAATATGCATTATTAAATGTTAAATTTATTTTATTGTATAGGAACCTAAATTCAAAAAAATTTAAATAACTCAAAATATATATATATATATATATATATATATATATATATATATATATATATATATCTCAATTTTTAATAGAACTTTTTGAGGTAGAATGTATATATATATATATAAAACTTTTAAACATAAATTTTAAACTTGTGAAAAATTGTCCATACTTGTGGCTCATCTCCCAATGAAGTAGAAGGTATATCTCCTAAAGAAGAAGAAGGTACCTCCATCCCAAAAACATCAGACGGAATCGGTACCTGTTAAAACATTTTATCAAATTATATATATACATACATGTACATGTGTGGCAACAATTATTTATTTTAGAGTCACTTAAAAAACACTAACATACATGTGCCAACATATCATGATGGTTAGACCCATCTGCATCGTTTGAACCGGAGGTCCCGAACGTAACATTAACATTTTCATCACGCATCATGCCTGAGAACTGCAAATGATGTTTTAACATATAATCATACATTTTTGTTAGATTAATGTTCATATACAAATAAATGTATACATGTACATACACATGTATTTATTACAAATTGTACACATGTATATGTAAAAATAATTTCAAACCCTAAGGTCACTAACACATACCGTTCCGGTGCCCTCTTCCTCATGAAAAATTAGGTCTTGCAGACCATTGCGATAATTTATTGCATATGTTCGGAGATCTTCAACATTCATGTTGTAAATCTCCTCATCTATACGATAAACAAAATTGGCACGTGCATTTTCACGTGCTCTTTGTCGATTTAAACAAAGATCGACTCCACTCAATCCACTATGAACATTGTCGATCATAAAATATCTTGCTTCATGACTTATTTGAGAAGTTGCATCCATCTCTAATTGCAGGGTTTCGACTCGAAACGGTCGACTCACCAATGGCGGCTCAGGGCGAGGCAACTCCACATCTCACTTAGCGCCCTTACGTTGATATAATCGACCTCTCCCCGGGCCAAAAAATTCTGAAGGAAGGTCATTGTAGTCGGGTTTCATACCCAAAAAAAATTATGCATAAAACATTTGTGCAAAATAAATAGGAACCTCATCGTTCCATGGAAGCCTTCCAAAGGCCGCAAGATGTCAATCATACAAATAACCAGCTTTGTCTGGGTGCTTGAAATACTGCACCTTCAACATTTTTCTTTTTGGCCCTTCCTTATAATTAAACATTGACTTGGCCTCTGCTCTTGTAACTTTTTGTTTTATGTCCTGCCATTTATCGGGACCCATCACTGTTTCTTTTCTCTTTCTCATCAGTTCTACAAATGAATTAGTCGTTGGCCCCAAATTTCTGTACACATTTACCATTTCACCCAATGAATGTGTAACTATTTCAAGGCTTTGTCTACTCTCAGCAGGTAGAGACAAAGCCATGAGATCTCTTTGCAATTTTGCATGAACGCTTTCACACCTTTGTAAGGTGCATTCCGCCATGTTGGTTCCCATGGTATATCAGTAATCTCAGCCGGATAATTTGTGCTGGGTTGACAACCTTCTTCTTGAATGTAGCGAGCTGTCCTGCATCTATTTTGACCACTAGCTCGAACATTTTCAGCCTCTGCATCAATATATATAAATTTTCGTATATTAGAAAAAACACGTGTAAAAAAAGTTGTACAAATTTAATGAAAAATATTGAAATTGATGGCAACCTTATTGTTGTTGGTTAACATCTTCTCCAACATGACCCTCCTAAGAACCAGACCCAGAATGACGCTGCTGAGAACCAGACCCACAGTGACCCTGTTGAGAACCGGCACCCGTTGATTGGCCTTTGGGGGAATAAATATCACCCCCTTCCCGCAACCTGCTACCACTCATACCTTGACCGGTTGAACCTTGGCCATGCTCCATGGATGGAGTAGAAACCCTTCTCCTCTTACCTCCTAAAAATTAAAATATGAAACTTATTAACAACTAATTTCACTCACAAAGTTAATAAAAAAATCAATTCCATATGTACACACATGTATGGAGATTTAAGATTATATTTAAATACCGTGAACATCCTTCGATCCCTGAACCTCCATATGGGATTCGGCTGATCTTCGTCTTTCATCCTCCATGATATATATCTATTGGTCGACATTCACAAAATAGATTTCAAAAAATCAATTTGTAATTTAGTGTACACAAATTATGTAGAACACAACTTTCAAAGCCATAATTGATCATGTGTGAAACTAAATTTAATCTAAAAAGATATTATAAAAATGATAAGTTCACCAAATTGCGCTTTACATGGTGGGAGCACACTTGGTATAAAATTTCCTACTTATACACTTTAGTTTGTGGAAGAAATGACACATGTACATAGTTTACCTTAAAGTAGTTGTGTTTTACAGATATTAAAATGAAGAACTTCTATTTAGATCCATTCCAGAGATTGACTGTAGGGGCATTTACTAGATATGTCACCTTTCATAAAAGATGAGATCCAGAGGCTACCTGGCCCTTTACAGACTTTGCCTATAGAACTTGTAGAAGTAAACACTAGAGGCATTAACAATATCAAAGAACATTTTCATGCTCAGACATGGGAATGTGTCTCTTTCCCTACGCAAAAAAAATAGTTCAAGGTAGTTAATCTTCATAGACATGTCATCAAGCAAGTCAATGTGATCATCCCGAACTTACTTTTTATGAAATTAGGCTTGGAATCCTCTATAACTTGGTGGATGGAGTTGAATGGGAACTAGGTTGAAAGGCCTTTACAAAATACATGCTAGTGAATAACACTTACTAGGTTATGCCAACAAATAAAGTGGGAGAAATGTTTTCTCCTCGAGGTTGTCTAATTGGGTGTGTAATACCAACTTCACACATTTCCTCACAGGTTTCTCTCTTAGGTTACAAATGTCTTCCACCTTATTAGTTATATATTTTTCAATTTCTCGAGGATTCCTTGATTTTTTTCTCCTACCATCTCCCTCTCTCACTCCCCAAATTATTGTCATCAAACATGCCCCATTGAGGATCTAGAGCAATGTTTGTACCATACTTAGAACTGTCATTGCTGCTAATTGAAATTGGAGTCATGTATACTATATTGCTTGCTTAAGTGGCTCTTACTTGGACAATATCCTGAGATGAGTTTGACATGATGGTCATATGAGGTTGGAAGCTACTTGGTGTAATTTTCCTTAAATCTTCAAAAAAAACATCTAGCAAAAATGTCATTTTCGATCATTTTTTATTAGCTTCTGCATACAGCAAATGTTATCACAATTGCAACACAATCATGTTCCATGAGCATGAATTATGAATGTCGCAAGCCAAATGGCAAGGAAATTTGCATTCATTTAGGCAAAAGAAGGCTAGACATTAAGGTCCATGCTAAAAAAAATTATGCAAATAAAGTTGCTAAGTCTTGATACTTACCATGTGTTTCAAAGCCATAATGAAGGTTAGCTTTGAGAGTGTCCTCTCAAAGCCATGTCTTGAGATGAAATTTAATTCAATGTCTCTTAGAGTTGCAAGGTGGAATTGATAGAACTATTTGATTTCTTTACCATAAATGAGAAGACAAGACGTCACAAGATTTTGGGAAGGTCCACTCTTGAGCGAGAGCCTCATGATTACAACCTAATCATGAGAATCAAATGGGAGTGCATCCTTATTTTGAAAACAAATAGGATTCTAAGCTACCTAGAGCATCATTACTTTTTAGGGTTGCTTGTCTCCCATAAGGATTCATAGGAAAATAATTGTGTTGATTGTCTAGATATATATGTATGTGCGTGTTTCATTATGTTCTTTATTTCTTACGTTGTGTTTCATTTTGTTTTATATTTCTTACATTTCTGCCCTCCTATTTTTCTTTCCACTCAAGGTTTATAAAATAACATGAGAAGCAACATGAGACTTGGAACAATCATTTTCATTATCTAAGAATGACTTAAAATGACCTTGTATGTCTTCTCATTTTAGAGCTCAAATTTTTAGGAAGGATTTAAATATCCACCTTTCAAGAATCACTAGAAGAGGTTGATAAAGAATATAGGAAGACAAAAACTAACCAGTGGTGTACTAAATGTATTTCTTGGGAGGTAGATTGGCATATGGACTTTTGGTAGCTAGAACTTTTCCAAATAAGTGAATGTATTTGAAAACCAAACCTCTAGTTTATTTTGTTTTAGACAAGGTCTATAATTTGAAAAGTGAATTCCCTCTTTCTTCCTCTTACATGTCCAATGATCGGAATCTGGATTGAGGGAAAAAATTTCCTAAATAAAAATTTTGCATTTTATTTGTACACATGAGTTTTTAAAAGCTAATTAACTCATAAATTTCTCACAAAATACACTTAAAGCTTGACACAAACCCCTTCCCAATTGGCTAACTTTAGACGATCCTAAAGACATTTTTATTTAACTAATGAGGGAGATAGCCCAATAAAACTAGTTTGTCCATATTCAAATCAAGTTGGTATCAAAGTACAATTTAGCTCATTTTAGTCAAGGTTAGTTAGAAGAATTAGCTATTGGTTTATGTCTTCAATTTCCTCTCAAAATGAATGTGTACGTGCTTTTGAAAGACACACTAGAGGAATCCTCTACAACCTGGTGGATGGAGTTGAATGGAAACTAAGTCAAGGCCTTGACAAAATACATGCTAGTGAATAACACTTACTAGGTTATGCCAACAAATAAAGTGGGAGAAATGTTTTCTCCTTGAGGTTGTCCAATTGGGTGTGTAATACCAACTTCACCCATTTCATCACATGTTTCTCTCTTAGGTTACAGATGTATTCCACCTTATTCTAGTTATATATTTTTCAATTTCTCGTGGATTCCTTGAATTTTTTCTCCTACCATCTCCCTCTCTCACTCCCCAAATTATTGTCATCAAACATGCCCCATTGAGGATCTGGAGCAATGTTTGCACCATACTTAGAGAACTGTCATTGCTACTAATTGAAATTGGAGTCATGTATACTAGATTGCTTGCTTAAGTGGCTCTTACTTGGAAAATATCCTGAGATGAGTTTGACATGATGGTCATATGAAGTTGGAAGCTACTTGGTGTAATTTTCCTTAAATCTTTAAAAAAACAGAGCAAAAATGTCAATTTCGATCATTTTTTATTAGCGTCTGCATACAACAGATGTTATCACAATTGCAACAAAATCATGTTCCATGAGCATGAATTATGAATGTCGCAAGCCAAATTGCAAGGAAATTTGCTTTCATTTTAGGCAAAAGAAGGCTATGACATTAAGGTCCATGCTAGAAAAAATTATGAAAATAAGGTTGCTAAGTCTTGATACATTAAGGTCCATGCTAGAAGAATTAGCTATTGGTTTCTGTCTTCAATTTCCTCTCAAAATGAATGTGTACGTGCTTTTGAGAGACACACTAGAGGAATAAAGTCCAAATTTTTGATGAAAATGTGCTATGAAAGTAAAGGGTTAAAGACAAACATGTACGAGGCATAGTTGAGTACAAGGCATAGTTGAGCCAAATGTTGTTGAGGAAGGGCCTAATTATTTGGGTCTTAACCATGGAAAACATGATGGAGAATGCTCCAAAGCCAAGGAAGCACATGAAGCTATTCCAAGAAGGAATTTTATTTCGTGTTCATTACCTCAAGCTTCAGAAGTTTGTGTTCATGATGAATGGAAAAGTTTGACACCCACTTTGCAAGAAGATGTTAATAAACATGCAACTAATGAGAATGTAAAAGAAGAGGATGTTGAAAGCTCTATCTAGTCATTGTTCATTCATTGCTAGTATTTAGAGGAGAGCCACTACCTCATCAAATTCACCTCCTCAAGAAGGCCACAATGGTGAATGTTCAAGGTATAAATTTGCCTTTAATCAAATTGCTTTTGATTATGATAAACATGGTAAATATTCACATAAGATATATAAAAGAACTTGCACATGTTCCTTTTGTGGTTTGAATAATCATAATGCTTATAGATGTTGGAAGAAGGTATCCATGCACATTGAAACTTTTTAAATAAATGAGGCAAAAACTCAAAGGCCCATTGGACAAGGAAAATGATGTTGAAAATAAGATGCAATTGTTTATTACTCATTGCCATAAGAAAGGTCACCTCGTGGACAAGTGTTGGAATTTCTATCCAACAAGTCATCCACAACATTTGAAGGAGGTGGAAAGAGATAACGACAATAATGGAAAAGAAGATTCCATAATCGATGAAGGTCAAGATGATTCACATGATGAAGTGCAGCTAAAAGATGCGCCATTGAAATGGTTTGCTAACAGATGGTTAGATTTCTTATCCAATTAAGGCCTTGCATGTATTTTGATTTTTCATGAATTTCTTTACAAATTCAAAGTATGGTGCATGTTGCATGAAGCAAGACGTTGAAAGTAGAGTTACGTTGACACACTTAAATGCAACAAATATGGAAATTTGTACATGAGCTCTATTATTTGACTTGAGAGTCAGTTGTTTGAAGAGGCATGTTGTGAACTTGTTTTTGGTTGAAGGTTTTGTACACCAATGTGTAAGATTACATGGAGATATTCACATTATGTGAATTTTTTTTCTTTGAAGGAGAAAAATGATATATGTCAGCGAGCTATGTTTCTTGCATGATGTGTTTTCAGTTTGATGGTTTTGTTTGTGACAAGACGTCACAAGATTTTGGGAAGGTCCACTCTTGAGCGAGAGCCTCATGATTACAACCTAATCATGAGAATAAAATGGGAGTGCATCCTTATTTTGAAAACAAATAGGATTCTGAGCTACCTAGGACTCAAACCATTATTTTTAAATTTGAAATATCATGGTGTGTTGTTTCAATGCCTAAATCCACAACCCTAACATAAATTGTTTTATTCCTTTTTTGCAAGATTTAGTTGGTTATATTAAAAGTCAGTTGAATTTAAAATTATTGGCTTAGTGGCATGAACCAAACATATTGTACATGTATTAAATTCAAGGAATTTCGCTCTCCCAATCATTTCTAAATCACCCATATCACCAAGAAAACATGTTTTAAAAGAACATACTTTGGTATGGGAAAGACTTCGATTTCAAATATTATAAGAAGGTTTTTGATATGGTTGAGAGAATGTGGAAAATAGAATCCATAAACAAATTATTTTTCAAAAAGTATTACTTTCAAAGTATCAACAAGGAACATGTACAAGGGTGTTCAATGAATTAACGCTATTTATTTAAATTCCATTATGAATATCTTACTCATAATTTTAACAAATGATTAAATAATGATCTAGATTGGATAATTATATTATTTGTCATATATTTTGATGCTTATAGAGTGAAAAAACTTAAAGAATCAACTTGTAAGGTCATTTTAATGGTGGGTGGAGAATTGGGGTCTAAAACCTTTTGGAGTCATTTTGAGGCATTAAATGACATTTCTGGGGGTCAAAAAATTATTGCTTGTGCCAAAATCTTGACCATTATTCTACACTTAAAGACATATCCAATGGTGCAAGAAAAACATCAAACGAAATTCATTCAAAATTTATGCCTTTAGTAAGTTGACCTATCATGTTGACCACCATGGTACGAGAGAATGACATCTTAGCCCCATTACTCATGCATGGCAAGCTAGCTACATGTGGAATTTTAACAAGACTCTAAAAGGTCTAAAATCACAAACCTCGTTAATGGTTGACAAGGTCAAATCTTACACCTAGTTGGCTATCACACTAGGTTAAATACTTGGCCACTAGGAGGAATAAGAGTTCCATTTTGTGTTATTGTATTTTGTTCCATAGTTTAAAATACAACTAGGAGTGTGAAGTTAGAGAGAAAAAATGTATGAAGTTAAGTTTTTATAGAAACCTTACACGCTAAAAGTCTTAGCTAACTCTAGAGAGATTACCTCTTTCTTTGTACTCACATATTTTCCATACCAAAAAAGAGAGAGTAGAGCATGTTTACATTTTAGTGTTGTTTTTCTCCCATAAGGATTTCCTAGGGAAAAAGGAGTCTAGAGCAACATTACTTTTTAGGGTTGCTTGTCTCCCATATAAGGATTTCCTAGGAAAATAATTGTGTTGATTGTCTAGAGATATTTATGTGTGTGTTTCATTATGTTATCTATTTCTTACGTTGTGTTTCATTATGTTTTATATTTCTTACATTTCTGCCCTCCTATTTTTCTTTCCAATCAAGGTTTATAAAATAACATGAGAAGCAACATGGGACTTGGAACAATCATTTTCATTATCTATATGGAAGGCAAGAAGGATTATATCCCCTTAAGCTTAAGCTTATGTAGTTTGTCAATTTTTATCATATATTTTTTGGTAAGGGTAAATGTTTTTTTATCTAGAGTACAAGTCATGAGTTCCCCAATTTTACCTCATGTAAAGCATGATTCTAGGATTACTACAATTTGTACTTGGTTTTTTTATTGTGATGATGCCCTGTCTCAATCACTTGGCCATCTCTTGATGGGTAGTTAAATCTTTATAACAATACTTAATTAAAATTTATATCTATTTGTATTATGTGAAATTATGTAAAAAATGGTATACTACTTTTCAAAAAATTGGGTTGAGTTTATCATATATTTCAATGAAAGTTGATTAAATATGTTTTCTTTAAAAGGATCTAACAATTTTGGTAAAGTATGAATTTGCAATTTTGTGTGGCTCTCTATCAACCTTCACTTTCTCTTTTCTAGAAAAAATCTACTTGCTCATTCATATACCCACTTTCTATTCAAATGCATGAGTTTTGAACTCTCAGTAACTATGTTTTTCCACGCAGGAAAATTATGTCACATTTTATACCAACTCTAAATATTATTTTGAAGTTTGAATTACTGTTATTATTTTATATAATTTAACATTAGATATAACTTTAAATTGAAAGCTACTTAGATGAAATATAGCTTAGATATGGCATTTGCAAATTATTATCTATTTATTGAACTAAAGGACATAATTATTACACATGTTTAATTTACATTCAAATGCTTCTTTGATTTATCTCCTATAGCTTAATGTAATGCTAGATACATAATTTAAGTTTAGGGCCCATGAGATAAATATGACTTCTATGTGACATTTGTATTGAATCATCTATTTGTTGTGTTATATGAACATAATTGGTATGCATATCTAATTTGTATTACTAATATGTCATGTCATGCTTCTTTAATTTATCTTTTATAGATGACCAGAGCATCCCTTTTTAATCTATCCCCTTTGACTTCGGATATGTGGGTAATACTCATCCGAATATTTTTCTATCATAAAGCAATGAGTAAAATTGTATTCCATTTGTGTCAATGTTAAGGTTAAGCACATGGATTAAAGTTTTATATAAGATACATTGCCACAGTGTACATTTATATCTAAAGAGTCCAAAACCTCATTCAAGACCATATGTTTTGTTGGTGTAGTTTGATTGGTTATATTGCATTGCTTTTGTAGTTGTTGCTGTGGGCCTCACCATCTAGTGATTTTAGGGTAAAAAATTATTTACATGGAATTTTTATGTATCCTAGAATGTTTATTATTTATCACTACTAGCCTTGGTGATTTAGTTGTTTGTTTTCATGCTACTTGGTTACCCATATTTAATAGTTTTTCATGTTTAATTCATTGTTAAGGCTTTTTATTGGTTTATCAGGATGTATTTTTCTCAAATCCATAATGGCTAAAAGAATGAAATTTATCTATGAAAAAGAGAGGTCATATGGAAAACAAATCGTTTGCAAGTGTTCTTTTGAACCCATAGAACTTGCAACCTCAATATGGATCCAATACTAAGTAATACATAGCCTCCTCATCTAACTTAGTCAGGGATTTGCAATACTATATTTGAGTTGGCTAGCTCCATTTCAAGATATTATAATGTTAGATTATTATTTCTATAGATTTTGATTATGGTAGTAAAATGTTACAAAAAACCGGAAACTACAAATAATATTATTCTAGATATATGTAAAAAGGACATGGTAGAGAAAATCAAACAATATTAAACTTTTCATAAATAGTTTCTAGATATAAAAACATTTTCTAATTTTGATTGTAAATTCTAAGGCTTAAAGCAATAATTTTTCTAATAATTTTTTTTAATTAATAAATAAAAAAGAATCATTTTCAATCAAAATCACATCCAACATATAATAAAAATAATAAAAACAAGTTAAAACTTCATACACTAACATTACTATATGGCAAAGAGCATAAAAATATACAAGCATAAAATCCTTTTATATAATAATGGAGAGCTTCAAATATACAAGAAAAAAAATCTTTCAGTTTTAAACAATCATATTTTAAACAATTAAAACTTGGAGAAAATCATCTGTTTTTGAATTTTAATTATATAAAAAATTAGTCAAATATTTCAAATCTGTTTTTTGGCTAGTTGCAGAGTGTAGGTGCAGTTCTAGCTAGAGAGAGACTCCAAGAAGGGGTTTCAAGACAGAGCAGGTTTCCAACATTCCAGTCAAGAAGGGAGGCAAATATTTCCAACAAAAGATGCTGTCTGTGTTTGCTTTATTACTCAATCGAGCCTGTATTAAACTGCAAGCGAGCCTGATGTTTCTTAATATAATCACAAGGATTATTAAAAATATTGCTGCAATTTCCTCAACAGACTTGACAGTCCTCAATATAAATGGTATCCAAATGCTCTGTTTTTGGACGTGGTAGATAGTAATGGTTTTCAAACGAGCCTAATGTCTTTTCAAGCGAGCCTGTACTCACTTGTATGCTGTTCCATAGGGGTTTGTTTTTTTACTAGACTATTATCCGCACAACAAGCCTGTCAATTGCATACTACTCATTGTTGCTGATCAAAATATGCTCTCCAGTTCTCAATATGAATGGTACCCACAAGGCTCTGTTTTTTTTTGGACGTGGTAGATTGTTACGGCCAGCAGGCGAGCCTAATATATCTAAAACAGTGATACTGCGTAGACTGTTAGAGCAGCAGGCGAGCCTAATATTTGGTAGACTGTTTCACATCCTCTACACTTGCCGTTGCCTGAAAGGCTTGCAAAAGTGGTGTATTTTCAAGGCGTCATGTATAGAGAAACATCATACCATTTGGGCTAAGGTGGGGTATCTTCTCTTTGTCGGCCAAATTTGTGGAGTTAACTAGAACGCATTTTTGGGCACTATTTTTAACACTTATAACAAAGAAAAAATAACATTACATGGTTCAAAAGTGAGATTATTTAGAGGGAATTAAAGCCCAATGGAAAAGGATGTCAGGGATAATTTAATAGTCCTCTCAATAGTGTGAACACGATAAACCGCAATAACAACGCGCGAACAATGAAACAGTAAACCATAAACATTCGCGGGCGATTTATTTATAGAAAATAGTTCGACCGAACTATTTTAAAAGTAAAAGTTCGACCGAACTCATAGTTCGGCTGAACTTTTTTAGTAGTTCGGTCGAACTTTAATTGCCGGTTTTCCAAACTCCGACAAAAATTCTATTTGCCAGCGCCATCAGTGTGCCGTCACTATAAACAGAATCTAGAGTTCAGCCGAACTTTATAAGAAATTTCGGCCGAACTTTGTAATAGTTCGGCCGAACTTGTAAAAATTTTCGGCCGAACTATTGTTGGAAAAAAATTTCGGGCCCCAATTCTCACAAAAGTGTAACCCAACTTCACGTTTCCGCCCTAGAACTTTTCTTCATCAGTGCCTTTTTATTTTAAGTCATATAAAATAAATACTGAAAACAAGATCAAATTTTTAGATGAATTGGCTCGTGAGCTTAATGAAAAAGATATTGAATATGTTGAAGCTCAAACTCGGTCTCATAATTTTCAAGATCATATGCAACCTGTTGAAAATTTTTTCCAGCCAAAACAAGAAGATGAGCTATTATCTCTTGACATCAAGATGGAGAAATGTTTTGTTTTAAAAAATAGATCTAATGACACACAGCTGAAAGTATGTGATGACATGGAAAATAAGTGTGAACTGTTCAACTATGAGGATTGTTTGCTCAAGATTTTGAAAATATTCATAAAAAATATTATATCTTTATTTATCCTGTAGCAGATTATGTGTATAATTTTTTCAGCCTGAGTTTTCAACCATGTCTTCACTGTGAGAAACAAATCCATTGTGAGTTTCCATTGTATTTTCCAGTTTCGATTTTGTTGGTGCATAGTCAAGCAGTCCTTTTATTTCAGCAGCTACTGATTGGCTTCACTGGCATTTTTGTGTCATTCGATTCAGTATTTTCTCAATAGTATAGGGTAGGTAGGTGTGTGTGTGAATAAGCTAAGGTATTATGAGCATCTTTTCAGCATGTACATATTTAGTTTTCATATTGGATTGAAGTTTTCAACAAGTTTGAGCCATAGGAGAACACCATAAAAGATCAATTTCCCCAGCTTCCATGAATTGCATTTGTTTGTAATTGAAGTCCATTACCTGAATCCATGCCAAATGGTAGGCTTCATACACTCTTCCACCTACAAAATCTCTTAAAACACAAAAAGAGTTAGTCATCTTCATTATAAGCTTATTTCTTGAATATCTTACCTTTTTCTTTAGAGAGCCCTCTCTGATTGGAAGGGCTAACTTCCAATCCAAAGTGGTTTGAAATAGTTGCACTAGATTGACAGTTG
Organism: Pinus albicaulis; assembly: GCA_034641835.2. Taxonomy (NCBI): domain Eukaryota; kingdom Viridiplantae; phylum Streptophyta; class Pinopsida; order Pinales; family Pinaceae; genus Pinus; species Pinus albicaulis. The sequence goes on along the minus strand of CM076569.1, from coordinate 595,768,663 downwards.
AACATCCCAATCGGTTCCATTTTAGAGATAAAATTTTGGTGCATCTGCCGGGAGTCTAAAATTCATATCATCCTGGGTGATTCATGTCAAAGGAACTGAGCTCTTGAAGGTAGCATGATATCAACCAATTCGAAGGCTGTATTTCTACCTTGGTGACTCCATTCTTGAAGAATTCATAAATTCATATCTTCATGTAACACTACCGAGAAATGAGATACTTAGATGTAGCTACGATTTCTTCAAGGTATGCATGCATGGAATTTTCAAAAATTTATGGATTTCCAAATCTTTTGCCCAAGGATGCATATCTTTTAAGTATTGGCCCTAAATTTGATGGAGAAGATTTAAGCTTGAATTTAGAGCATGTATCAAAGTTTCATGACTTTACTGAGCTCCTTAGAGTCAAACAAGAAGATGTATTCATTAGGCTTTTATATGATTCATTCCAAGAAAAGTGTAAAAGTTGGGTGGAAAGGTTACCTGTTATATCTATTAAATCATTTTTAGTTTTTTGGCTTATTTTCTTGGAAACATGGATGGAGAAGACGGAGTTTGTGGCAGGCTCTCTTTCCATTAAGGAGTTCACAGGATGCTACTCTGATGTAGAAGTTGGTGAGAACTTTTCTTCATCACTGTATTTTTATTTAAAGTCATATAAAGGAAATCCTGAAAATAAGATCAGATTTTTAGATGAATTGGCTCATGAGCTTGAAAACGATATTGAAGATGCTGAAGCTCAAATTTAGTCTAATCATTTTCAAGATCATATGCAACCTGTTGAAAGATTTTTCTAGCTAAAACAAGCAGATGAGCTATTTTATTTTGACATCAAGATGGAGAAATGTTTTGTTTTTAAAAATAGATCTCATGACGCACAACTGAAAGTATATGAGGACATGGAAAATAAGTGTGAAGTGTTCAGCTCCGGGGACTGATTTGCTCGAGATTTGAAAATATTCGTAAAAAAGATCATATCTTTATTGATCTTGTAGTAGATTATATGAAGAAAATTTTCAGCCTAAGTTTTCAGCCATGTCTTCACTATGAGAAACAAATCCATTGTCAGTTGCCATTATATTTTCTAGTTTCGATTTTGTTGGTGCATATACAAGAAGTCCTTTTATTTCAACAACTACTTGATTGGCTTCACTGGCATTTTTGTGTCATATGATTCAATCATTTCTCAGCAATATAGGGTAGGTAGGCGTGTGTGTGAATAAGCTCAAGTATTCCAAGCATATTTTCAACATGTACATATTTAGTTTTAAGCTTGGATTGCAGTTTTCAACAAGTTTGAGCCCGAGTAGAAGGCCATACAAGCTTGAAGAAGATTTAATCAAGTTCATAATTTTTAGTTTTCAATAAGGCACTGGAGCTGCTAGTTCTTTGTTGCGCCACAAGGGTGCAATATCCCCATTGGAGCCACTATTATCCATGATAATAATTTGGTTGGTCCTAAGTTAATTAGGTCGAGTCACTTAGGGTTGAATAGGGTTTTTTGAATTTTTAATTTTCAAAAATGTATATATGTGGGGGTCGTAAAGGTCATCATTAAGGTAATAGGTGTCAATGTCTAATAAAAATCCCAAAAATGTCTCATGCATAAGTGAAATTGGTCATTTCATGTAAATTTGGCACTTCTACACCATTCCATGGCGAATTCAGTGTACAGTGGTCAGGATTTGCTACAAACTTACCTAAATACTCTATTTTTCCAATGTGCTAAAGTTTTTGTCTTTTTGAGGCATTTAATGCATTTTAGGAAGAAGATAAGTCATCAAAAGAGATTGTGGAGTGCCATTGGTACATCTGTTGATGAATACAACTCAGTAATACACTTCATAAGGTTGACATGGCTAACAACACATCATTTTTTCCATTTCACCAATAGGAAAATTACCATCTCAACTAAGGTTTAAAAGGTCTTAACTCCAATGTATCAATTAGAAAACACATCAGCATGTCAGTTTGGTTTGATAGAGATGGTACAAGTTGAATTTAAGAAAAAAGTTTTGAAGATGATTGTTATGGAAGATAACCTTGTTGCCCCTTAAAAGATGGTAAGACACACTTTTTTTTGAAAACTTTTTGTCTTAATATATCGTAGCAAGGCATATACAGGGATGCCTAGATGTTTTTGTGGTTAGGAAGAAAAAATTGCAGAAATTTGTGAAATTAGGCAAGTTCATAGCGAGCTCCAGGCTTGAGGTTGAGTTTTCGCTACGAACTTGCTGCAAGTATATTTGAGGCAAAACTCATGCAAAAATTCCAGAACAGAGGTGGATTATAGCATGTGTTTACCTCATTAGTCCAAGGAAGACCCTCCAACAGTCATAAAGGTCAAAGGTTATGCAAAAGGTGGATTTTGGAGTTTGCTACTAAATGAGCGCTGTGAAATTTCCTAAACATGACTGTTTTAGAAGTAAACTTCAAGTTCAATTTTTGACCAAATGAAAAATAATTTTGGAAATATGAAGGAAATTTTTCTTCATCATAAGCCCATATACAAAAACCTCTCTCATTTTTTACAAAGCCATCAGGGTTTGGAAATTATGCACTCATCTTTGAGGCCTATTTTTTAGAATTTTCACTAGCAAAATTTGTGTAAAAATTTTAAAATTCGACTTGGAAGAGGTCCAACTCAACATCCACATGGCATGATGGCACATCAGTAGTCTAGTACACTCAGAAAATTAGTTGGCTACACTTGATAAGGCTTATTAAATGAATTGGTTGAGCTATATAATGAAAGAATAGTCCTTTTTATATTCAAACTCTACCAAATCCCTAGGAAGTCTCCAAGTGATGCAACCCTATTTGAAATAGGTATTTTAGGTAGGAATTCAAATTTAGTAAGGTGGAAAACCATTTGTATGAGACCTCACTCTATAAATGAGGGATTTTTGGAGTTTGAAAGGGTTGGAAGGTCATGAGAAGGCTATTATGCAATTTTTGTCTATCAAGCTAATACACAGTTGCAACAGTTGTATTTCATACCTGAGTTTATTTTGGAGCTTATATGTTTGTGTATTTTTATTTATATATTGTTATGAGCTTCATAGTATCATGATTACTTGGAATTCATAGTTTTATGCTCCAAATTCTTTGATGTACTATGTTTTAGCTGTCAAAGATATTTTATAAGCTCAATTGCCTCAGCTTCCGTGAATTGCATTTGTTTGTAATTGAAGTCCATTAGCTGACTCCATGCCCAATGGAAGCCTTCATACACTCTTCTACTTGCAAAATCACTTAAAACACAAAAAGAGTTAGCCATATTCATTTTAAGCTTGTTTATTGAATATCTTACCTTGTTTCTTGAGAGAACCCTCTCTGGTTATAAGGGCTAACTTCAAACCCCTAGTGGTTTGAAATAGTTACATCAAATTGATTGTTGAACAAACCAGTTAGTCCCAGTTTGGTGATAGCAATATCCTCACTGTCGGGAAATTCAACCAAAAGAATTCTATAAAGTGGGAGTGGATCTGTGGTTTGTTTGGGTGTATTCTGACTATTAAGATTCTCAGTATAAGTTTATTTCATCATCATGAGGGAGGGAACTGCAAGCTTCATAGATATCTTGTTGGCCATAATTCTACCTCTGCTGGGAGTTTTTTCAAATACGAGTGCCGAGTGAGGATCTCATCCCATGAGAAATGCATTTAATCTCCTTTTAAAGTTTGTGGTTTCTGCATAAAGATTATGTTCATCATTTTATACCGTAACTAATGGGTTTGTTGCTGTATTGTGACAGGATGAATTCTAGATATGTGTGCTGCTGACTCTTTTTGGGTGGTTACCAAGAATAATATATGCCATATATGTTCTCATAAAGACAGATTGAGAGTGGATATTATTTTTTCTAGATCCCGATGCTATGTAAATCTTGTTCTGATGTAAACCGAATTGATTTTTTTATTCACTTTTTTGTGTATGTATCCGTTGCTGTTGTTTTAAGCAGAGAGCTTGATAGATCTGGAGTTAAGATGGATCTAGGCTGATATTTATAACAATGGATGATCTAGGAAATAAGGTACTCACTATTATAACAATGGATGAGCTAGAAAATAAAGTATTCATTATTAATAACTTCTTGATCAAGTAATATTTTTAAGTTCTTTCTAAAATTTTATATAATTTTATATTTAACTATAACAAAACTACTTTGTTTACAGATGTTACAAATTCACTTTGACGATAATTTTTTTTGTCAGAACCTGGTAAAATGTTGGAGTGTTTAAATCATATATATATATTTTTTATGGTGGAAATGAATTCAACAACATCAAAAACTCCCGAAACACCTAAATTTCAAAAAAATTCAAAAATTTCTACCAATTTTTTTCATAATTTTACAGGAATTTCCATGATTTTCCAAACTAATTTATAAGTTTTTAAACTTCCCTTAATAAAACTTCTAAATTCACATCAATTCTCATGAATAGAATTTCAAATTTTCATTGAATATAATAACACACCTTAAAACATTATCTATCCCAAAATGATAAATAAAAAAAATATCTATAACAAAAAATTTATCACTTAAAAAATTTAAAACCTTTAATTCTTTTCATACCCTAAAGCTCAACATCTACAAAAAAAATTTACACCTATTTGAAAAAATTAAATCTTTAATACTTTTAAATTTAAAGGTTGGCGAGCTTTATGCACTTTATAGGTACATATTCAAAATTTTGAAGAATTATTCTTATTTTTATTTTAACATGTATTTCATTTAACTCTTCTATAATGAATTTTGCAAAAAATACTTGTATTTTAATTTAAAAAATTAAATTAAATACATATTTTATAATATAAATATTTTTTTATTTGTCAAGTTGTCTATGATCTTCTAGGCTTGAATTGTGGCTTGAGGAGTTGCAACCTAGGGGCATCTAAACCATCAAATTAATTTGGGGATCGCACCCAGTATGGGCCACACCAACCCTAAGTTGAATGAATTTTTTAGCATGTCTCCTCCCCTTAGCACAGGGTACAACCACCCCCCGTGAGGTTTGATCCTAAGTCGCCTTGCTAACGAGGCCCATCCTCAACCGGTTTTGCTAGTAAGACTTGACTATAATACAATTATTTTAAACAAAGAATTGTCTTTCTATTATTTACAGTTTTAAAAACTAACAAACAAAATTAAAAATCATTAATGCCTACCCATATTTATTTTCTTCTCAAGAATTTCAAAGGATTACAAATAACAACTTAAAGTTTTAGACATGAGGTCATAATCAAACTCAATGAGGATTTGTTTTATGTATCCATACGATGATTCAACACTTCATCTTAGATTTTATATCTCAAGCATATTACAGTCATGCCTAACCATAGAAGTCATGTTGGTTGTAAATATCATTAGAAAAAGATAAATTTTCATAGACCTTGAGGCGTTTATTAAAGGGTGATTATTCTAGTGAAACACTATAAGAGCTATGAAGAGAGCCTTCTTGCTTTTTTAGGGCTTCCAGAATATGTGGATCTAGCGTGATTCCATCTATTCCTTATATGTAGGTTAATACTTATGTAATTCCTAAGGTCAATACAAACACAAAGCAAAATAAATAAATTTATAAAGACCACCAAGTATATTATTCTTAGAGAGGACATTGATTGTTTACTTTATCTCTCAAACCATGCGAAAAAAGTATGACATGGTGGATTAGAGAACAATTCCTATTACACAGATCTCATGATAAGAAGAATTATTTACCTTTTCCATACATTGCATAAAATCTCACAAAAACATCAAAATTAATTCTCCAAGCATTAAGGTTTACATCTTATTGCTCTTGGGCTTCCTTGAAGGTAGAGGGAAAGAGTTGTACAGAGCTTTCTCAAATATTTGACACTTAAATCTCTGTCATAAATAAAGTATCATCACACTAATGCTAGTGATTCTAGAAAGAAAAGAAGAAAGTGAAAGATTGCGATAGACAAAGATGCATAATCTTGGGGAAAGCAGAATGAACATAGTAAGGAATTAATGATGCAAAGAATTGAATGAATAGAAGATCACAATTCTTCTTGTTATAATCCCAATTTGGGTTTAAATTTAATCAATACAATTCATAAATTTAATCAAGAACATATAAGTTATCATGGATCTTAATAGCGTTTCTACTCCAAACAAAATCATTCACATAGTTTTGTGTGAAACAGAGAAAACTATGCATTATATTTATAATGAAAATACAAGATCAGTGGATTATTAAGAGATTTACGTTCAACTATTATTTATGTGTTTTTTCCCTAATAATCTATTGCCATATAGTGGTTGCCATGAGTTACTACATACTAAGTGGATGAGAAGCCAATGGATGTTTTCAAATAATACAAAAATATTAGATAACAATGTTATAACCATGTTAGATTTGTCAATATATTAGATGCTTTACAGAGAGAATATTATATGAACATTAAGAAAGAATATGACTTGATTTCCTTGGATTTTGTGGAGATTTATTGTCTATTCTTTAAAATTGTCATTGGACCACACATTTATAGTGAACCTTGTTAATAAGTTTGGGACGTCAGTACACTAACCCATGACAAATTATTTTATTTTTTGCAAAGTGAAGAGCAAAGGAAAATATAACAAAGGAAATGACATTATGACGACTAAGAAATCTAAACACATTAAATATGGACAACTATCATATCAAGAAGGATAAACAATGCACTTAACACATGAATTTAATTGGGGATTCAAAAATATAAGGTGTCTAGTTTTATCTAGAAAGCATATACCAAGTGACACTTAAAATGGCGGATTCATCAATATAGTGATAAGATACTCTATGCATGAACTTGTGATAGAGTTTATGTTATGGAAGCTTGCAATAGATGATAGCCAACAAGAATAAAAATGATTTAAGAAAAATAATATCTATCAACAATTTAAAAATGACATTGAACATCCAAAAATTGAGAAAGAATGACATTGAACATCTAAAAATTGGGAAGGTTGGAAATGTAAATTTTCTTTTAAAATTATGTATTATATTTTTCTTTTATAAATTATAAATAATTTCAAAATTTTGTTTTGTGAATTACCTATATAATACAAATTGAATCTAAAATAGTTAAGAAACTTCAATTTTAATAAAAAGTTCCAATAATATACACCCGTCAACCCATATATTGTATTCATTGATAGTTTGTATTAATAATTTTTTGTTATTTTATTTTATTTTCATCAATTAATTGAATGTCAACTAATATGTATATTGTCTTTATTAATAATTTTACAAAGTTATCCAATCTTTTATTAATGGAGAATTTAATATCAATTGTCTTTATTAATAATTTTACAAAGTTATCCACTTTTTAATTAATGGAGAATTTAATATCAATTAATTTATTTAATATTTAATATTTATTTCTTTAAATCTCATAAAAAGAAATTAAAAATAAAAACCACTTATAAAGTATGAAGTCACCTAACTTTCAACCTTTGTTCTTACATCCAACGGGACTGAGTCTCGCCTAGGATAAATCTTGGGAAATAATTCATCCTTTTGGACTTCCTTTTTGGAATAAAATAAATCATCTTTCATTGTACTCCGTGCAACCTGTCATCGGCCCCACTGGTCCAACGTTTGCTCGTGAGTTCGAGATATTGGGAGAATCGATAGCGGACCTAACTTCCAAAAATTAACGGTTAAAACAAGATTGCTTAGGGAAGTTTTTTATTTGATTGCTTCCACGTGTTGTACCCTATTTCCAAACAGCGATGTCGACTCCGTGGCTTTATTTTTGTTGAGATGGTCCAACAAATACTCTATGATGGTAAAAGATTGCTGAATCTTTTAAAATAATAGGATAATAAGAATGTTTGGATAGTATTTTTGGGTGGAAATTGATTTAATGATGATAATAGGAATGTTTGAATAATATTTTTATGGTGGAAATTGATTTAATATTATTAAGGGGATTTCACAAGTGTAGTATATTCGATATTATTTTTTAAAGATTTAAGTTATTTATTTATGACTATTTTCATTCATTTTTATGAAAAATAGTTGTAAATAAGCAATTTCTCTTGCTTTTTGAATAGTCTATTTAGTATTTATTGCATCTGGTGATTCATAACTATGAGTATTACTAATACAATGAGTGCTAAATAGACTATTTAAAAATCATGAAAAAATAATCATAAATAAATGACTAACTTAATACAATTGAATCCTAAAAAAATAATATTTAATTTCACATCATCAAAAAGTTAAAAACTGATATTTGATTCCACATCATAAAAAACTTTAGAACACCTATTTCAAAATCGTGCCAAATTTTCCGGCAAAAATGATGCTGGTTAGACTACGGCGTTTTGATACCTACAACGCCACGTTTACTCTGTAATTGATAATGTCGGCAACTAAATTACAATTATTTCGAAAGCAATTTGTCATTAAGGGGGGCACATGCTGCCATCAATGTTCTGAAATTTTAATTGTTGACAACCTAGATACAGCTGGATTGCAACGGTAACCAAAATTTAACGGTAAGCAAACGGCATATGCACTCAGGGTGGGGTTTCTGCACACGAGAGATGGTGCTGTCAAATGCCTTTAAAATGGAGGAGCCTGTGAAGGTATCCTCACAATCAGGAAATTTTAACAGAAAGACTTCTATAGAGTGGGAGTGGATCTGTGATTTGTTTGGGTGTATTCTGACTAATAAGATTCTGAGTGTAACTTTATTTCATCATCATGAGGGAGGGCACTGCAACCTTCATAGACATCTTGCTGGCCATAATTCTACCTCCGCTGGGAGTTTTTTTCAAATACGAGTGCCGAGTGAGGATCTCATCCCCAGGGCAAAAGCATTTAATCTCCTTTTAAAGTTTGTGGTTTCTGCATAAAGATTATGTTCATCATTTTAAACCGTAACTGATGGGTTTGTTGTTGTATTGTGACAGGCTGAATTCTGGATATGTGTGCTGCTGACTCTTTTTGGGTGGTTACCAGGAATAATATATGCCATCTATGTTCTCACCAAGACAGATTATTGAGAGTGGATGTTCTTTTGTTTGGAGCCTGGTGTTATGTAAATCTTGTTCTGATGTAAACAGAATTGATTTTTTTATTCTCTTGTTTGTGTATGCATCTGCTGCTGCTGTTTTAAGCAGAGAGCCCACTGCATTGAGCAGTATGTTTGTTTTCTTCATTTCTGTAAATGATATTTTCAGATTCATACCAGGATCATTTATTATTATTTTATGAAATATTTATATAGTTGCAATATATAGTTGAGACTGATGCTAAAGGCTTAGCAATCAATGTTTTTAAATCTAGTTTTGAGTAGATTATGAGTAGTTAAATCATTTTTTTTACATTTTAAGGAACCAAAAGATGGTCTTTAACCAAAAAAAACCAACCAAATGATGATTTAGGTAAGAAGGGTCTTGCTATGGTCTTCCTAAGCCATAAATAAGGGATCTTTTAGTTGAAAAATGCATCCTTTGGCTGTAGATCCATTCGGGACATCATATTGAGGATTTGTTCTGTTTCTTTCCCCATTTGCAGTGAAAAAAGAAGCAATTGTTCTTTTTTGTTTCCCCATTTACAGTACTGTCCATGTTCCAGTGGATTTGAGTCCTAATTATGAAACTTCCACCGTTTAATATTTACTACCTTCACTCTTTCTAAGAGCCACATTCATAAACGGAATAATGATAATAATATGGTTCAACCTTCGAGTTACATTCTAAGAGGCTCTAGAGTGCTAACTGCAAGGAGGGCCTTGCACCAACTCAGAGCAGTCACTTTCCACTCGAGTGGGGGCTGCATGAGTGGATAGAGTACAGAGCTTCCCCTGATATGTTCACATGGTTTAGGGAATAGATATCTCCCATTTGTGCATTGAAACTCGATTGTATTCATCTCAGAGAAACCACTTGCTCCAAAATTCCCTGGTATTTGGATATTATGATATTTTGACATTAAAATACCTAAATACAGTCTAAGTAGTTCTAGAGTGCTAACTGCAAGGAGGGCCTTGCACCAACTCAGAGCAGCCACTTCCCACTCGAGTGGGGCCTGCATGAGTAGCTAGAGTACAGAGCTTCCCTGATATGTTCACATGGAGATATGTCTCATTTGTGCATTGAAACTCGATTGTATTCATCTCAGAGAAACCATTTGCTCCAAAATTCCCTGTTATTTGGATATTATAATATTTTGACATTAAAATACCTAAATACATTCTAAGTAGTTCTAGAGTGCTAACTGCAAGGGAGGGCCTTGCACCAACTCAGAGCAGTCACTTCCCACTCGAGTGGGGCCTGCATGAGTAGCTAGAGTACAGAGCTTCCCTGATATGTTCACATGGAGATATGTCTCATTTGTGCATTGAAACTTGATTGTATTCATCTCAGAGAAAGCATTTGTTCCAAAATTCCCTGGTATTTGGATATAGTGATATTTGGACATTAAAATACCGAAGTATATACATAATAAGTAAATTGTTGGGTATTTTCAAATCAACCCTTTCAATGTTTAAGTGTTTACCATATACTTGCTTATTAAAAGAACGTTAATTGCCATTTGAAAACATATAATATTGACAATGAAAGATCATAAAATACTTGGAATAGTGTGTTGTTTTCTGTCTAAATCTTGGTCTCAGATCTGCCAACATTATGCAGTCTCGAGGATCACATTCCAAGTATAAACTAGAGTGCTATCTTGGATCTGTTAAAGCAATCGACATTGATCCAGCAATAAGCTGCTTGGAGGACACCATTTCAGTGCAGTCACTTCCCACTTGAGTGGGCTGCTTGAGTTGCTAGATTACAGAGCTTCCCCTGACAGGTTCACATGGTTTAGGGAATATGTATATGCCTCATCTGTGTCTTGAAACTCTTTTGTATTAATCACCGAAAGCATTCTCACACAAATAGTTTTAAGAAACCATTTGACTTTTGAAGTTTTCAGATAATCAACTCAAACACAGAAAACGAGTTTGAGAATTTGCTCCAAATTCGAGAGTATTTTGATATTATATGTATCACTGTAATCATCTACATTAATCCCTTTCAAAGTTTAAGTGATATTAAAAGAACATGACTAATGATTATATGTCAGTAGAATTATGGAATAATGAAGGACATTAAATGATGTATTGTTTTTGTGTTTAAAGTTTGGTCTCAGATCTGCTAACATGCAGTCTGATGAATACCCAAAATAATTAACATATTAACCAACATGGTTAGCATTTAACGGGTTACATACCAAGATTCTGAATCTCATATTAGAAGGAAATGTACATACAGTGAAATATGGAGCAAATACATCCATTCTAACACATAATAATCTAAACTGTACATAAAGTGAAATATGAAGCAAATTTAATGGATTATGCATCCATTCCCCACATAATTGTCATTACACAAAAACATTGAAGAACTCTCCAATTAGTGATCTTACTGAACATTGCATTGTACAGTATGTGGTCGCAGGTTGCAGTGTACAATCGGTCTTTCGGATTAAGAACTTTGTTGAATCTTAGCCCAAAATCTTCTCTGGATTTATATCTTGCCTTAGAGACGTGAGCAAAATAATCAAATTACTGATCTGAACTCAAAAATTTTTGGATGGTGCAGATAACTCAAAACTATCAAATTTGCAGAAAACGATTCTGTTTCCAAAGAATATGAAAATTGCTCGTATTCCCCAGAAACAAAGTGAAAACTGAGTTGGAAATTTGGAGCCAAGCCTTAACTGCGTGCGTGTTGGTTTCTTCGGATGTGTTCACACTCTAAGCAATGGTTGAATAAGCTGAACATATCAGATTTCCTCTCTGACTTAAGCTTCTCATTATGTTTTTGCTGTTCCATATAAAACGAAATTCTGGTGACTTTCTCCAAGGGCTCAAAATTGTATTGACTGTTGTCATAAGACAGAAACTTGATCACATTTTCCCGCGATCTCTATTGCATTTTTGCCGATCTGAATATACACTGAAAAGAGAAACAGAATACCCCATCTCAACCCCATTGAAAATCGTTGAAAATGTTCTATTTTCTGGCAAAATTTTAAAGAGAAAATTCTGCAGAAATTTAAGTGCCCAGCATGGTTCCACAGATCGAAGTTTCAAAAGCATCGTTCAAAGTTTCAAAATGGCTTATTTTCTGTCAAAGTTTCAAAAGCATCGTTCCTCTCTGCTCCAGGGTTTTTATGAAGTTAACCAAAACCTTAGAAAAATCCTCAGCCAGCCTGGATCGACCAAGAAAATGAGTTCTAGATTTGTAATATCCCTTTTTGCTTTGAAGACAGCAGTTAGGATAAAATTTGGATTAGTGCGGAATTAGGATAAAATTTGTGGAAAATGGCTTATTTTCTGGCAAAATTTTAAACAGAAAACTCAGCAGAAATTAAAGCGCCCCAGCAGTCTTTCAAAATCATCGTTCCTCTCTGCCCCAGGGGTTTTTATGTTTATGAAGTTACCCAAAATCTTAGAAAAATCTTACAACAGCCTGAATCTACTAAGAAAATGACTTCTGGAATGAATCCGTTAAGAAAATGAGTTTTTTTTCACTGTTTAGAGCATAAAGTTCAGATTTCAGAGTGGGTAATAAGAGAACAACAGGCTTGCATTAATTAACTGCAATCAACAAACTCGACATATTAACAGAGATGAAGCGCTTAGTACAGAAACTCTGGGAGGAATCCAGCTACATGATAATTTATGTAGAGAAAGCTCTCCACAACACCCAGTAATATAATCTCTGAATAAATGCTGAATAGAGATTACATCTTACACTGTTGCTACTGTAAATATCTCTTTTTAATCTCTAGATTTTGTAATACATGATTAAATCTGATAATATTAGGATGATATACTTTGGCAGGCTTCATTTTGATGTAAATGTTCATTTTAATTTAATATATTGTTCAAGCTCTTCTGCAGCCAACATGGATCTTGATGATTAGAAAAGCTTGTTTGATGGAGATAATTTATGTTCATTTTAATTTAATATATTGTTCAAGCTCTTCTGCAGCCAACATGGATCTTGATGATTAGAAAAGCTTGTTTGATGGAGATAATTTAATAGTTGAACTAACCAACTGCCAATAATTATCTGATGCCTTCCAAAGTTGACCACACAGTCCAAGACAGGACCCTTCATTTTCTCATGGAACTAGAGCATATGGTTGGGCTGGGCTGAGAACAGACAACAAGATGAAACAAACCAAAAGGCAGAGCAAAGAGAGACAGAACAAAGATAGACAGGAGAAGAGAAAGAGGTAGGAGAGAGCAACCAAGAAGAACAGAGAGCATGTGGAAAATGGCTTAATTTCTGGCAAAATTTTAAACAGAATTCAGCAGAAATTAAAATGCCTAGCATCTATAGTGTCTCAAAAGCATCGTTCCTCTCTGCCCCATTACCCAAAACCTTAGAAAATTCCTGAACGAGCCTGGATCTACTAAGAAAGTGAGTTCTATATTGCAATATCTCGTTGCTTTGAAGGCAAACAAGCGTTCAATGGATTAGTGCGGAATTAAGATAAAATTTGTTGAAAACGGCTTATTTTCTGGAAAAATTTTAAACAGAAAAGTCAAAAGAAATTAAAGTGCCCAGCATAGTGTTTCAAAAGCGTCGTTCCCCTCTGCCCCAGGGTTTTTTAGGTTTATGAAGTTACCCAAAACCCTACGACAGCCTGAATCTACTAAGAAAATGAGTTCTGGATTTAATTCAGGTAAGAATCGAGTTTTTTTCACTGTTGTCAATAAAACCAAATACAAGGCCGGGAATTTGCGAGCAACAACCCAAAACTACAAAGCACAATGGATGGATATCTCAAATCTAACCCCTCAAGCGGTTTTTCTTTCCTATCACTTTACAACACATTTTAGGGAATCTAATTAGGTTGCAGATTCACGGTCCTTTGCGGACTCAATCCTCCTCCCCCAGCTTTAGTGTTTCCATTTCTGTATCTTTATGGCAATGCATTTTGATAAGATTATAAAATGGATGTTTCATGTTAATTATAGAGACTATCTTCGGGTTTGTATTTTGATAATATTATAAAATGGAGGGTTTGTATGTTGATAAGATTGTAAAATGGATGTTTCATGCTAATTATAAAGACTGTATATTATTAAGCATATTTTATAACACTAACTTTTACTGAAAGATATAATGTGAAATACAAAACATATTGCAACACATTGTAAAAATGTACATTATATAAATCAAAGTTTTTTTTTTTCTTCTAGAAAAGTAAAAAAACATTATATAAACCAAGGTTTCTTTTTCTTATAAAAAAATAAGAAAACAATTCTGCAACGGGCTTGCATTAATTAACTGCAATCAACAACCTCCACATATTAACAGAGATGAAGCGAATTGTACGGAAACTCAGGGAGGCATCCACATACATGATAATTTTTCCACGTTCATAATAATTTATGTAGAGAAAGCCGTCCACAATACCGAGTAAAGCTGAACACATTACATCTTACACTATTGTTATTTTAAACATCTCTTTATAATCTTCAAATTTTGTAACACGTGATTAAAATTGATAATGTTAGGATGACTAGAATGGATATGGAGAGACTGCATTTTGGTTGTTATTGTAAATATCTTTTTATAATTTTCAAATTTTGTAACACATGTTAGGATAACTATGATGGATATTTTATGTAAATGTTTATTTTAATTTAATATATTATTAAAATTGAAGAATATAGTAACCAATAATTGAAGCTTATTTGAGGGAATAACTATGAAGGGGAATTTGTAAGTTTTCTTTTTTGAATTAATTTTTGATTTTCTTAATTTGGTAGTTGAATTATCTAATTGCTAGTAGTTATGAGAAGAATCAGGAGAGTTATATGAGACCTCTCCATGAGGTATGGCCAATGTACCCATATGGAGCCTTCCAAAATTGATGGCGCAGTCCAAGACATGACCTTTGATTTTCTCATGCAACCAAAGCATATGGTTGGGAGAGAACTAACAATGAGACAAAACAAACCAAGAGTTAGAGCAAATAGAGAGACAAAGGAGAAGACAAAGAGTGAGGAGAGAGTAGCCGAGAAGACTACAGAGTGTGTGCAAGTGCCCTAGAAAATCCTTGAGAATGAAATAGAACCACTCATGGGTACTAAGTAGTGAATCTGAACATAAGAACATTGAAAGCCTTTTAAGTCACAACAAATTATGGCATGTAACACATTGGGAAGGGAAAAAGAACCATTGAAGAATTGCTAAATCAATCGAGGGCTCCCTTTCGTGTTGGGCAAGCCCATGACAACCATATTTTGTTGTGTTATTAGGCCCTAACTTAGTAAATGAAAAGCATAATCTTGATTTATGCAAGTGAAGGAGAGTGTACTTCGTGTCCTTTACCTTGATTTGAAATCTTGTTGAGCCTCAATTGAAGTTTTCTCTTAAGACATTGGATCTGGATTGGGGGTGGCCAATGACAAGAAAATTGTAGTATAGTCGTGCCTATAGTTGGGTGGAGAGGGCTTTTCCTTCTTTGGTTTCCAACAAGCTTAAGAGAAATAGATAAGTATATTTCTTTCTTTGTTAATGAAATGAAATTGTTGTTCAATGCTTCATGAATATTATCTATGCTTGTTTACTATGTGTGTTTGTAAAGATAAGTTGAAGGATGTCAGGAATGGTTTTTGGTTAGAAGCTATTATTTCTCATATGTTTGACCTTTGCATACATAAACATTTTCCTTGAGTTATATTTCCTATGATAAATAAGAAAGGTTGTGAAGCGGAATTTATATGTTGGTATGTGCTTCCAAGCTCTTTATGTGTGTTGTAATGTGACCGACCGTTATCAGGCCAATTGTTGAATTATATGGTTGACAATGTATCCTTGTTTTGAATGAAAGGAGTTGAAGGTCCTTCTCTGCTTAAGAGTACTTTGTTCCTTTAGAGATAAGCTAAGATACTAGCCTCTTTGTTGCAAGTGTTAGAAGTATGGAGTTTGATGTTCTAGTACCAAAGGAGTGAGAAGAATCCTCATTTAGTTGGCCAAAGTTGTGGATTTAGCCATTGGCCATCTTTTGGCTTCTCGAAAAAAATGCTAAGTTGGAGATAGTGATTTGGGATGTCTTCACAGGCTAGATAGGTTTTTATTGTTGCCATAAGTTTTTTGGGCAAGTTCTTTCCATGTCTGAATTAGTTTTAGACCTTTAAAACAAGCCTAAAGAGTTTTTTTAGAGGTTTCTGTAATTAGAGGGCGACCCCTTTGAAATTTAGGGATTACTCCTTGGTATTTTCGGAAATTTGGGGTTGAAAGTCCTTAGCTTTAGCCCATGTTCACATGGCTGACATGGGTTGTGACCAAGAGCTACCTAAAAGTGTTATTTAGAGTCTACAAATTAGATTAGTCACAATAAAATGGCACACAAAATTATACACATAAAATACACAAGATTTACGTGGTAAAGCTCTGACAACTCGTCAAGGAAACATCCATGAGTAAGGCAATTAGGTTTTACTATTCAAGAGAAATATTACATTCATGCTTACCATACAACCTCCTCATCTCTCAAAACATATGTGAAGTAGGATCCATTACAATAGTTCTCATAACTATATTTTTGTTTGTAAAACTGAATCTCTGCAACAACATTTACTTCTATAAACATAAAATTTACATTAATACTAATTTTTGTTAGATTTTAACAATCTCCACCATGACAATAAATTTTCTAATTCCTTGCGAAAGTCCTATCACCTTTTCTGCAAACCTAGAGAAGCGAGACACCACCACAACTTCTCTATCAACACTGCTTTTGTAAATATGTCTGCACAGTTTTCTTGAGTGTGTACCTTTTTGAGAATTACTCCACCTCCATCGATAACTTGTCTTACAAAATGGTACTTTATATCAATATGTTTGGTATTGCTATGTTAAACCTGATTTGTAGCCAAATGTAGCGCACTTTGACTATCACAAAATATAGTTATGCTACTTTTCTTTCTCCTGAGTTCACCTAGAAGCCCTTTCAACCAAATTTCCTCTTTGCAAGCATGTGAGACAACAATACATTCTGCCTCTGTGGTGGATAAAGTAATTGTTTCTTGAAACTTCAACATACAAATGATGGATCCCACTGCAAGAGTAAAGACATAACCTGAAGTGGACCTCCTCTTGTCTCTATCCCCTGCATAATCTGAGTCAACATATCCACAAACATATTATTTACAAACATTAAAGGTGATACAATAATCACCTATGCCTCTAAGATATTAAAGCACCCATTTCAATGCATCCCAATGCTCTTTTCCTAAATTTTCCATGAACTTGCTAACAACTATCGCTACATGTGAAATATTAGGTGTAGTACAAAACATCACATACATCACACTTTCTATTGTACTAGCATATGGTACATGAGAAATATACTTTGTTTCTTCTTCATTACTAGGAGATAAGCCATAAGAAATCTTAAAATGGGAAGTGAACGGCATATTAATTGGTTTCACATTGTTCACCTGAGCTTCTCAAGTATTTTTTCTACATACTTCTGCTATGAAAACTTAAGCTTACTATTTTTCCTTTCTTTGTATTTCAATTCCCAAGATTTGTTTTACAGCTCCTAGACCCTTCATATCAAACATCCCAACGATTTGAGCCTTCAACCTGATGATCTCTTCCATGCTCTTACTTGCAATGAGCATATCATAAACATATAACACTAAGATAATGAATATGTCATTCAAGCTTTTAAAGTACACACAATGATCATACTCACTTCTAGTATAGCTTTGGCTCATCACGAAAGAATCGAACTTCTTATAGCATTGCCTAGGTGATTGCTTTAGGACATACAATTATTTCTTGACCTTGTAAACAAATCTTTCGTTGCTGTTGCACAAAATATTCTAGTTGTTCCATCTAAATCTCCTCATCCAAATATCCATACAAGAAAGATGTTTTAAGATCTAATCGTTCTAACTCCAAGTCAAACAAAGCAACTAGTGCTAACACAATACGAACAAAAACTGATGCAGGAGCATCCAACTGAAAGGCTACAATGGGAGTTGATTTCTTCTGCTGGATAGAAGAAGAAATTTTGAATTCTATTTTACTTTGTTTTAAGTTAATTTGGGCTAACACAACCATTGTAATTTGTAGATTAAAAAAATAGTTAAATTAGGATTGTTAAGTATTTAGTTGAATAAATTGTTCTGAAACTGAATGACAGTTTCTCAACCATATGGGGATTTTTGAAAGGCATAAAGCCAAACCAAATCCACCATTGTGGGGTTCTGCCATCCGTAGAGAGAATGAGAGTTAAATAATAGTGAAATAGGTGTGGAATAAGTGCGAGAAAGGAGTTAACAGAGAGGAGAAATACATGTAAAAACCAACCATCTAAGGGCTTGGCTCTATATGTTTCATGCTTAAATTAATTCCAAGTGTTTTGTGCTTTGATCGGGCTCTCTGTTTTAAACGTACTATTTATTTCTTTGTTAAATGGCACATTACATTGATCACATAGTAGGAAGGTTAACTGGATTTGCAGGCACAACGAGGCCATAGATCCTGCATGAACCCCCTATTGAATTGAACATCATATTAATCGCATAATAGAAGACCATCAGATTTGCAGGCACCGCGAGGACCGTTAGATCCGACACCGATCGACGGTGAGAAGGCACATCGCGGCCGGAACAACTTCACACATCGCAAGATATAGAAGTCACAGTTAAGGCTTTGCAAGTTAAAATATTTAAATTGCGATGCGAAGTGGTATGACGAGGGCGTAGCGTGGACCGTTGGATCCAACAAAGGCCAACGATGAAGATTGAAGCGCACTGGGAAGAGATTTCGCAAATCATAATAATTAGAAGTTAGCGTTAAGGTGGTCGCAAGGTAAGTTAAATAATTTGCGATGCGAAGTGGAGAACGCACGTGGCAGCATGACGCAATATCGTAGACCACAAAAATAAGGTTTAACCTTTATGTTATGTTGTAATGTTCGTGAAGTGAAATCACCTGCGATTGGCTAGGAGTGTTGTGGGAGCCTTTCGTAAAAAAGTTCTACGTGCATGCATTTGTGTTGGGTTTTGTGTGTGGTCTGTGTAAAGTAACCGATGTGATCATGCGCATATGTATGTTAAGAAATTCCAAAGTTGAACTCTGCTACGAGTAAGGGAAATTTTGTGTAGAATCATAAAACACAGTTCTGCAACGCATTCTGATATTTTTGCAGCTAGTCTACATCATTTGGTATCAGAGCCAAGGTTCTCTTCCTAAGTGAAGATGGAAGTAGGAAGAAGAGGTCGGGGAAGAGCTGCAAGGGGAGCAGCAAATGAAGGACTGCGTGAAGAGATTAGAATGTTGTCAGCACGTTTGGCAGCAGTGGAAGCAGGAAGGCATAGGGAACCTGAAGGTGGAGATGACAGTGATGGTGAGACAATGGCACTAATAGATGGGTCAGAGGACAAGACACCAGAAATCAAACTACTGAAATCTGTTTTGATGGTTAGCAGCAAGCCAAGACCAGAGCTCTCCAATTATGATGGCAGTTTGTCCACAGAAGCATTGTTGGACTAGATAAGTGAGTTAGATAAATGATTCGAGTATGAGGAAGTTAGTGAGGATAGGAAAATTAGGTTTTTTGTCACTAAGTTGAAAGGACATGCCGCACTGTGGTGGGACAGTGTGCAGGAAGAAAGGAGAAGATTGAACAAGCCTTTGATCAAGAGATGGGACAGGATGATGGCAAAGATGAAAAGCAAGTTCCTGCCGAAATATTATCAAATTTCCCTTTACAGACAAGTGCAAAATCTGTGAGAGAGAACAATGACTGTAAAGAAATACACAGAAGAGTCCTATAAAGTGAACTTGAGGGCTGGGTAAGTTGAAGATACTCCCGAGAAGACAAAAAGATTTGTGAATGGTCCACGAATAAAAATATTAGATGAGATTAGTATCCTTACCCCTAAAACTATAGAGGAGACATATCAATGTGCTTTGAAAGCAGAAGGAAAGATTACCAGGAAGTAGAATGCAAGAAGAGGACGTGGTTCTGGTAGAGGAAGAGGACAGTCCTTTGGCATAGGTAGCACTGGAAAAAGTAATGAAGAGGGCAACAGTTCGAAGATTTAGGGATAGACTGAGAATGAAGGTAACACCAGAGGTGGAAGGCCATACCAGCGAGGAAGAGGTAATGACAGAGGCAGACGAAATGCCTACCAGTGTTACAAGTGTCACAAATGGGGGCACGGATCTTTTGAATGACCTGAAAATGAGCAAGCTAGACAGAGGGGAGCATATGTTGCTCAACCTGATGTAGCAGAGGCACCACCCCAAGAGGTGGAGAATGTACCCGAAGCAGGAGAGGTATTGGTGTTGAACAAGGTTTTACTAAAACCAGCAAAGGAGGCAGTTGACCTGACACAGAGGAAAGCATTGTTCCGGAATGTGTGCAATTCACATGGAAAATGCTGTAAAATGATAACCTGGTAGCCACAGAGATGGTGGAAACATTGTGTTTGAAGAAGTCGAAGCACCCGACTCCCTATAAGGTGTCTTGGTTGCAGAAAGGACACCATCTGCTGGTTGATGAGAAGTGCGAGGTGGAGTTTCACATTGGCAAGTACAAGGACAAGGTGACTTGTGATATTATGCCTAAGGATGTGATTTGAAATGGGTAGCTGACTTGTTATGATATGTAAGCACCTCCCACTCAGTTAAAACAAATTAAGTTCTTGCTTATACTTGACTGTGCAGAATTGAACTTTTGATTTAGGTGTATGTATCTTAACTACTTTAAGGCTTTATGTGTGAGGAATTAAACATTTATTTTCACTAATTAAAAGCATGTACAACAATTATAAATTGCAGCAAACTAATCATTAACACATAACAACAAATTTAATAAAGGAGTTCACCCGTATGTCTTGGGCTACATCTCCTTGAGCTTTTGTCAATTGTCTTGGCTCTTTGGGATTATGATGGATAATTTCTTTTACAAGTAACTACTCAACTCCAATGGTTTTTTATGCTGTACCAATGGGTTTATAATACAATCATACCCTTGGAATGGCTGCTAAGTCTTTGGAAATGGACCTAGGCTCCCTTAGACTTGACTTCTTCTGTCGGTGCCTTTAAGCTTCACTGAGTTTCTCTGTGGCACAAACTCCCTAACAATGTTACCGATGAAATAGGTAACCGCAATGTTACCTACTTTTTTTTGGTAGCATAAAAAGCACCCGATTTGAAAAGTGGTGATGCAGAATCACCATTTTTTTTTTTGGTGCACATTTTTGACACTCTAAAATTTTTATTTATGAAGTATGAATATTTGTTTTAAAATGTTAGTGATTTTCATGCTAATTTTGAAATGTATTGATGCAGCATCAAATTATTATTATTTTTTTTTTTTTTAGAGCGGTGATTTTCATGCTAATTTTGAAACGTATTGATGCTGCATCAACCTTTTTTTTTTAGAGCAGTGATTTTCATGCTAATTTTGAAACGTATTGATGCTGCATAACCCTTTTTTTTTTTAGAGCAGTGATTTTCATGCTAATTTTGAAACGTATTGATGCTGCATCAACCTTTTTTTTTTAGAGTGGTGATTTTCATGTTGGTAATAAAACACAAAAACTTAGATAAAAAAAAATATATAAAAACAATAAAAAAATCAATAAAAATGTAAAAAAAAAACAAAAATAAAATAGCTCATAAAAATAAAAAATTTAAACAAAAATAAATTAAAAAAAACAAAAATATTTGAAAATTATATCAAAGGAAATGACAAAATTTGAAGAAAAAAAACACATAATTTAAAGAAAAAAAACAAAAATTCACCAAAAAATGAAAAAAAAAATCAAAAACATTTTTTCTAACTTATTAAAAAAACAATATATTAAAAAAAAAAATAAAAAATTAAAATTACAAAATTAAAATTTCGAGAATATATATATAAATTTAAAAATTTAAATTAAAAAAAAATAATAAGGAAAAAAAATAAAAATTTTAAAATTTACAAAAAAAACAAATAAAAAAAAAACAATTAAAATTGCAAAAAAAAAAAAACAAAACAAAACAAAAAACAAAACAAAACAAAAAAACTTATCATTAAAAAACAAAAAAAATGAAAAAAACCAGTGCAAATAATTAAAAAACAAATATACATAAATTTAGTGTTTTTTTTATTTTTATTTTTTTAGTGAAACCATTTATAGATTTTTTTAATTGTTTTTTTATTTTTATTTTTATTTTTAATTGATTTTTTTTTTTAATTTATTTATTTATTTATTTTTTTAATTTCAAAATATAATTTTTTTTTTTAAATTATTTAAAATAAAATTCGTTTTGTTTTAATTTTTTTTAATTTTATTATTTTTTGGTTTTAAATTTTTTATTATTATCATTATTTTTAATAATTTTTATTAAATTTTGCCCAATTTTTTTATTTAATTGATTTTATTTTATTTTATTTTTTTTTAATTTCATAATTTTTCTTTGTTATTAACTTTTACGTTTAGTTTTTTAATATAATTTTATAAAATTCAATAAATTTTTTATATATATATTTTAATTTATTTCGATTTAATATTTTTTTTAAATGTTTTACTTCTTTCGTTTTTTTTTTTTTTTTTTTTGTTAATTACATAAAATTTATATATATTTTTTTTCAATCAAAATTGTGTATTTAAAATTAGATTTTTTTTTAAAATGAAACTTAATTTTTTTAAATTATTATTTTTTATTTAATATATATATATATATATATATATTTTTTTTTTTTTAATTTTCCATTTTTAATTGATTTTTAAAGTTTTTAAAGTTTTTCGTTTAACAATATATATATATTTTTCTTTTATATTTAAAATTTATTTTTTCTTTCAAAATTTATTTGTTTATTCATTTATTTATTAAAATTTAATATTTTTATTTTTAAATTTAATTTGTTATTTTAATATTAACCTCTTTTTTTTTAATTTAATAAAATTTGATGTATATACCTATTTTAATTTAAGTTCATATATATTTTTTATATTTTATAATTTAAATTTAATTTATTTTTTATAGTTTATTTGTTTTTTTAATATATATTGTTTTAAATTTGATATTTTCATTGTATTTTATTTTTAATTAATTTTTATTTTTTTTTTCCTTTTAATTTGAATAGTGCTTTTTTTTTTAAATTTTGAATTTTTAAATTTATTAAAATTTAATATATTTCCTTAAATTTAATTATTTGTTTTAATTTTTTTTTTTTTTTTTTAAAATTTAATAAGCATTTTCTTTTTCTTTTTTAAATTTAATTTCTATATTTATTTTTTTATAATTTCCTTCTTTTTTTAACTTGTTTTTTTTTTTTTTAAATTTAATATTTTTATTTTGTTTTTATTTTTATTTTTTAATTTCTATATTTTTTTAAATTTTAATCTTAATTTTTTTTTGGGTTTATTTTTTAATTTTTTTTTCTTTAAATTTTAGGTTTTTTTTAATGATTGAATTAAAATTTTTACTTTGTTTTTATTTTTTTTTTTTTTTATCATCATATATTTTTAAATTTTAAGCTTTTAAATGTTTTTATTTTTTAAATTTATTTTTTTTCTTAAATTTTAGGTTTTTTTTTAATGTTTGAATTTTAAAAATTAAAAAATGTTACTTCTATTTTTAAAAATTCCAAAAGTGTGACACAAATTTTTTTTTTTTGTTATTCCAGCATCAACTGGTTTTGTTTTGAGGGTGTTTTTTCAATCCTTTTTTCAAGAAACAATTTTGTTTTTACCATAATTTTATAAAATGTTGAAATTTGACCTTAAAAAAAAACGAAGTGCGTTCTGGAAGACACACTTTTTTTGGGGGGGGTGTTTTTTCAATCCTTTTTTCAACAAACAATTTTGTTTTTAGCATAATTTTAGAAAATGTTGAAATTTGACCTTAAAAAAAAAACAAGTGCGTTCTGGAAGACACACTTTTTTTTGGGGGTGTTTTTTCATGTTTTTTGAGAGTTTTTGGGCTAGAGTTCCCGTTTTGAGGTCAGGTTACCTATTTCATCGGTAACAGTGTTCCCTTATAAGTCCTATTCTGTCCCTAAAACCTTTTCTACTATCTCCAACATATATCATACATCCAAAATAGACTATTCATTTGCTGCAAATGAGTTCTGGCTCCCCAATCTAGGCCTCCAACCCCTGGTGGCCCTGGGTTGTCTCAAACTTCCCTGTGGATTATTTAGCTCTAGAAGTCTCCAAATGGCTCTGAAAATCCCTTCATTGGATTCATAATGTCCAAAATAGTCAGAATAGACTATTCACTTGCTGAAATTGGCATCTGGCTGCTCTTGTTATGCCTTCATCACCTCGTGACACCCTATGGCTCTGGGCTCACTGAAAACTTCTCTGTAGCATATCGGAATTCAGAAGCCTCCAAAAGCTTCTGCAAATCCTTCAATTGGATTCAGAAGGTTAAAGATAGTCATAATAGACTATTGGTTTGCCGAGAATGCCCTCTGGCTGCCCTGGCTAGGCCTCATTCTTCTATTGGCCCCTGGTGGCCCTTGGAACTTTTCTGAAGCAAAATCATGCTCAGAAGTTCTCTGATGGCTCTAAAAACCTCACCAATGGCTCTAGAATGTTTGAAACATCCAAAAATGACTATTTTTTTTTCCTGAAAATGGTCTCTAGCTGCCCTGGCTAGGCCTCATTCTGCTGCTGGCTCTTTGTGGCCCTTGGAACTTCTCTAAAGCAAAATATCACTCAAAAGTTCTCTGATGGCTCTGCAACTCTCATCAATGGCTCCAAAATTCTCCAATTAGCTAAGAATGAATCTCTGTTCACTCATAATGGTTGAAAATTGAGTCTCCAACTCATTTTCCCAGTTACACCTAGGAAAACTCCACTAAAAGTGGAGGACTCCACTTAACTGTAGTCAAAATAGAAATCTCTACCAAAAATGGCATGCCTTCCAGTCTAAACCACCGAATAAACTATTATAATTTAATGTTGGTGGTTGGGTGGCCACATGCCAACCCAAACCACATGGTGAATGTCAACTGTAGAGCAGAACTCAAGGCTTGAACCACGAGATAGGGTGTTAACTCCAGGTTGAGGTCACGGTTAGCGGAAACCACGCGGAAAAATTAACTATAAAACATGGCATGTGACCACCTAACGAATATGGCGGAGACTATGGTAGTTTAAACTACGAGTTGTAATGGTCGGAGGTTGTAACATTGTTTGCTGCCATGTGAACGTGATCTATAGGGACTGCTGGAGGGTTGGGACTGCCGGCGGCCCCCAACCCCAAAATTTCAATGCCATAAACTTTATCATAAACTTAAACCCCATACGAGATAAGAAATTCTCATAGCCCATGAGGTGTGGCGGGTGCGTGCTTTGCCGAAGGTGGCAGGGTCGACTCCTGCGGACCCAAACCAAAATTTTACTCCACCTTTTCATTGCAGATTTGGATCAAGACGTGTGCCATATTTTGTTGGGAAGACCATGGAAATATGACAGAAAGGTTGTCCATGATGGGGAAAAGATTTTTTACAGATTTGTGAAGGATGGGATAAAGCATACGCTAGTTCCCATGAAAGAAGAAGATACTGCAGAAACTAGTGGGACTAAAACACTGTTGATAGGCGGAAAGGAGTTTCTGCGACAGATTGAGGAGAATGAGGTGAATTATGTAGTTGTGTGGAGGCCAAGAGTGGTATTGATGCATACAAAAGCCACTGATTTTCTTGTGTAAATACAGGACATGCTGCAAGAGTTTAGTGATATTGTGGTAGATGATCTGCCAGATAAATTACCACCAAAGCGGAGCATTAGTCACCATATTGATTTTATTCTAGGAGCCAGTTTTCCAAACAAGGCTACTTACCAGATGAGTCTGAAATACAATGAGGAGATCAGGAAGCAAGTACATGAATTGTTGGATAAAGGGCTGATTCCGGAGAGTTTGAGTCCTTGTGTTGTTCCGACCGTTTTAGCTCCCAAGAAAGGAGGTGAATGGCAGATGTGCACTGATTCTCGGGTGATAAACACGATCACTATCAAGTACCTGTTTCCTTTACCTTGGATGGATGATATGAAGGATTTTCTGAGTGGAGAAATGTACTTTTCAAATATATATCTGAAAAGTGGCTATCACCAGATTAGGATTAGAGAAGGTGACAAATGGAAGACAACTTTCACGACCAATGAAGGCTTGTATGAATGGTTGGTCATGCCATTTGGGCTGAGCAATGCTCTCAACACATTCATGCGTTTGATGAATGAGATGCTAAAAGAATTCATTGGAAAGTTTGTGATCGTATATCTGGATGATATACTTATTTTCAGTAAGACGAAGAAAGAACATTTTCGACATGTCAGGTATGTGCTGGAAAAATTGCAGCAAAATAAATTGTTGATGAATTTTAAAAAATGTTCCTTTTTCAAGAAATAATTTATTTATTTAGGATTTGTAATTTCTGAAAATGAGTTGAAGATGGACCAAGAGAAGGTTGCGGCCATAGTTGGCTGGCCATCTCCCAAAAGTTTGTTTGAAGTAAGAAGTTTTCATGGACTAGCAAGTTTCTATTGGAAGTGTATTAAGAACTTTAGTGGTATTTGTGCACCTATGCTGGATACCATTAAGAAGGTAAATCAACCTTTTCATTGGAAAAAATATGCTGAGAGAAGTTTTCATTTTTTGAAGAAGAAGATCACTGAAAAACCAATCCTTGAAGAAGAAGATCATTGAAAAACTGTCAGGCTTCAACAAAATTTTCCAAGTTCATTGTGATGCCAGTGGGACAACCATTGGTGCAGTACTCAACCAAGAAGATAAGCCAGTAGCATACTTCGGCGAGAAGTTAAGTGAGAGCAGACAAAAGTATACATCTTACGACAAATATTTATGTAGTCATCCAAGCGTTGAAGCATTGGAGACATTATTTGCTGGCTAATGAATTTGTCTTGTTTTCAGACAATTCTGCGTTACAATACATTATGCAACATCACAAGCTGAATCATAAACATGCAAAATGGGTGGAGTACTTGTAGATTTTTACATTAGTTTTGAAACACATCAACGATCAGGCCAACAAGGTCGCAGATGCGTTAAGCAGGAGAAGTTTGGTATTACAAGAAAGTGCAGTGAAAGTGTTGGGATTTGAACATCTCAAAGACGTGTATGAGATGGATGCATATTTTAAGGAAGCTTATGAAGCTTGCCAAAATCCACTGTTGAGAGACAATAGTCCATGGTTGGACTATAACATGCAGGAGGGGTTGCTATTCAAAGGAGGACAGTTGTGTATTCCATAATGTTCTATGCGAGAAAACTTAGTCAAGGAAAAACACAGTGGAGGTTTGGCCGGACATTTTGGCATAGATAAGACTTTGGATCAACTGAGCTAGTTTTACTATTGGCCGAGAATGTGAAGAGATGTGCAGAGATCCGTGATCAGGTGTAAAGTTTGTCAACATGCAAAGGGACGCAACCAGAATGCAGGGTTGTATACACCCTTACCCATTCCGAACAGACCATGGGACTCGGTCAGCTTGGACTTTGTCTTAGGTCTACCAAAGACACAACGGGGATTCGATTCCATCATGGTGGTGGTGGATCGTTTCACCGAAATGGTACATTTCATTCCATGTAGAAAGACAAGTGATGCCACACATGTAGCACACTTGTTCTTTTTAGAGATAGTCAAATTACATGGTTTGCCAAAGTCCATCATCTCGGACAGGGATGTAAAGTTCATAGGCCATTTATGGCAAACATTGTGGAAGAAGTTAGACACCAAGTTAAATTTCAGTTCGGCTTATCATCCACAGTCAGATGGGCAAACTAAAGTTGTGAACATGAGTCTGGGGAATCTACTGAGGAGTTTGGTTGGTGAAAATTCCAGACAGTGGGATCGTGTGCTTGCACAAGCAGAGTTTGCCTACAATGACTCGCCCAACAGAAGCATGGGCAGAAGTCCTTTCCAAATCCCATATGGAATGCACCCACGTGGAGTATTTGAGTTGCGAGATTTGGGTCAGTTGGAGAGTAGGAGTGCTGATGGCAAAGATTTTGCAAAAGAAATCAACGATCTACATGAACAGGTCAAATTGAAGCTACAGGATATCAGCCAAAGATATAAACAGAGAGCAAATTTGAAAACGAGGGAGGTACAATTCAAAGTAGGAGACCTGGTACTGGCACATTTGCGCAAGGAGAGGTTTCCTAAAGGGGAATACAACAAATTGAAGATGAAAAAGACCGGGCCTTGTAGAATTCTTCAGAAGTTTTTGGAAAACGCTTACGGGTTGTAGTTACCTCCGGGTGTAGGAATCTCACCCATTTTTAATGTGGCAGATCTATACCCATACAATGCTGCTGATGAGGAAGAAATTTTGGAGAGACGAACATGGGACACCCACAATGAGGAGATATCATTGATTAAACAGATGCCTCTAGCACATCCT
The DNA here is from genome assembly GCA_034641835.2 of Pinus albicaulis. Classification (NCBI taxonomy): domain Eukaryota; kingdom Viridiplantae; phylum Streptophyta; class Pinopsida; order Pinales; family Pinaceae; genus Pinus; species Pinus albicaulis. The sequence goes on along the minus strand of CM076569.1, from coordinate 595,740,229 downwards.
TTGGAAAATGAACAGATTTTGGACACATACGTATCCAAGAAGACACGAAGAAAAGAATATTTAGAGTATCTGGTCAAATGGAAGGACCATCCTCTGGAGGATTGTTCTTGGTTGGACGATACCCAAATTCAAAGCGTTAAGTACTTTATTGAAGAGCTCATGGACAAGAGCCATGAGTTTAATTTACCCCGGGAGCCTCATGTAGGAGCATCCAATTGAAAGGCTACAACTGGTTTTGATTTCTTCTGTTGGACAGAAGAAAAAGTTTTAAATTCTATTTTACTTTGTTTTAAGTTAATTTAGGCTAACACAACCATTGTAATTTGTAGATTAAAATAATAGTTAAATTAGGATTAGTTAAGTATTTATTTGAATAAACTATTCTGAAACTGAATGACAGTTTCTCAACCATATGGATATTTTGGAAAGGAATAAAGCCAAACCAAATCCACCTTTGTGGGGTTCTGCCATCCGTAGAGAGAATGAGAGTGAAATAAGAGTGAAATAGGTGTGGAATAAGTGTGAGAAAGGAGTGAACAGAGAGGATAATACATGTAAAAACCAGCGATTTAAGGGCTTGGCTCTGTATGTTTCATGTTTAAATTAATTCCAAGTGTTTTGTGCTTTGTTCGAGCTCTCTGTTTTAAACATACTATTCTATTTCTTTGTTAAATCGCACATTACATTGATCACACATCAGGAAGGTTAATCGGATTTGCAGGCATATCAAGGCCATAGATATTTCATGAACCCCCTGTCGAATTGAACATCGTATTAATCGCTGAACAGAAGACCATCGGATTTGCAAGCACCGTGAGGATTGTTAGATTCGACATCGAACAATGGTGAGAAGGCACATCGCATCCGGAATGACTTCACACATTGCAAGATATAGAAGTCACGGTTAAGACTTCACAAGTTAAAGTATTTAACTTGTGATGCGAAGTGGTACGACGAGGGCGTAGCGTGGACTATCGGATCCAGTAAAGGCCAACGACAAAGATTGAAGCGCATCGTGAAGCGATTTTGAAAATCGCTATAATCAAAAGTTAGCGTTAAGGTGGTCGCAAGGTAAGTTAAATACTTTAATATGCGAAGTGGAGAAGGCACGTGGCAGCACGACGCAACATCACAGACCACAAAAAATAAGGTTTAACCTTTATGTTATGTTTTAAAGTTCACGAAGTGCGATCGCCTGCGATTGGTTGGGAGTGTTGTGGGACCCTCCAGTAAGAAAGTTCTGCATGTATGAATTTGTGTTGGGTTTTGTGTGTGGTCTGTGTAAATTAACCGCTGTGATTGCACACATATGTATGTTAAAAATTTCCAAAGTTGAACTTTGCTGCGAGTAAGGGAAATTTTGTGTGGAATCATAAAACACAGTTCCGCGGCGCATTATGATATTTTTGCAGCTAGTCTGCATCAGAAACAAGCTTAACAACTAGTGAAAATATTTCATGTAAATATATCCCTTCCATTTGTGAGTAACCTTTTGCAACCAATATGGCCTTATACCTTTCAATATTACCATCAATGTCTCTTTTTAGTTTGAAGGCCCATTTTCATCCAAAAACCTACCTATCTCTTGATAGTTCTACTAGATCCCACATATTGTTTTTCTCCAAGGCATACATTTCCTCTTTCATTGTTTCTTTCCATTTGTCACTGTTAATATCATTTATTGGTTCATGATAAAAACAAGGTTATTCAACATTAGTAACCAAAGTAGTAGATGAAACAAATTCGGTATACCTTTCTGGATCTTTTCTCTCCCATGTAGACCTTCTCGATGTAGGTTTTGGAACTTCAACATTTTCTTTACCTCAAGAAGCTTCTTCTTGCTTTCATTTTTTTGTAGATGGTTCTGTCTCAAACTGAATTTGTTGATTTGGTGCTTTTTGTTGTTTCACAACATCTTTTGCATGATTTGATTTAGTAAGAGAATATTAATCAAATATCACATCTCTGCTAATGATTATTTTGTGGATAGTAGGATCCCACAACCTATATCCCTTAGAAACATCATCATGACCAACACAAATGTATTTATTTAATTTAGGGTCTAATTTAGATCAATTATTCTTAGGAATAAAAGCATATGTATCACAAAAAAAATATTTAAATTTGAATAATCACATGGATGACCTGTCCATACCTATTCAGGAATTTTACAATTTATTGCAACATATGGTGATCGATTCACCAGATAACAAGAAATACTAATTGCTTATGCCCACAAATATTGCTGCAAACGAGAATTTTATGCAACCAACTCACACAAGAATAGAAATAATAGATCAACGACTTAGAAAATATCCTCTTCGATGGGGAAACCTCCTTTACATTACATAAATGAAAAAATATTGGATGATTCAAACGACAAAACCTCCCTTTTATATATAGGAGTCTAATGGGTCATAATATAATCGGAGCCTACATAACAATAATAATGTAAGGCCACAACAATAACAATAGTGGGCTTATATGAGGCAGAATAATAACACTATGGGGACTACATGGGCACAAAAATAACAATAAGTGGGCTACACTAACAATAAAAATAAGGGGCTACACTAGTATTAGAAGGGCCTAACATGCCCCTCTCCTTCAAAAGAGTGTTATCCTCAACGCTTGAGTAGTTTTGGATGCTTCTATATAAGATTCTCAGCCCCCATGCTGAATCTTCAATGAGTAAGTTCTTCCACTTGATGAGATACTTTAAAATTGATCGATTTCGTAGCTTTCGAGTTCTTGTTTCCGTGACTGCTTCAAGTTCCAATATGATTTTTCCTTCCTCATTAAGTTCTGGAAATATTATTTGAACTAGAAGCTTGTCACCCATAACCTTCTTTAAGCATGAAACATGGAAAACATGGTGTACTTGGGAAGATGTGAGAAGCTCCAATTTGTATGCCATAGTACTAATCTTTTGCAACACCTTATAAGGCCCACAGTACTTTGGTGATAATTTAGTATCCTTCTTAGCTTGCTCGAGGGACATTTTTTTGTATGGTTGTAGATGTAAAAATACCCAGTCACCTACATCAAAACTTCTTTCACTGCAATGTTGATATGCCTGTTGTTTCATTCGATTATGCGCCAAAGTGAGGTTATCCTTTAAGAGTTGTAGAACTTTTTGTTGATGCTCGATGTGATCTTCCACTGCTTGAACTTTAGAATTTTCTCTTAATTATGATGTGATAGATGGTGGATGATATCCATAAAGTGCCATAAATGGGGTCATTTTTTTTGCAGTATGGAGGGAAGTGTTATACCACCATTCAGCTAGAGCTAAACACTTGATCCATTTTGTTTTATTATTATATACAAAGAAACAAAGATATCCTTCCAAAAATTTGTTCACTATCTCAGTTTTCCCACTATATTGAGGATAATAAGATGAGCTATGAACTAATTGAGTACCCATAAAATAAAATAATTTCGTCCAAAAATTTCCAGTGAAAATGCATTCTTTGTTACGATAATCTTTGGGTTTCCATGTAGCTTTTGAATTGTTTCCATAAACGCAGTAGCAACTATATTGGCTTTAAATGGATGAGATAATGCACAAAAGTGTGCATACTTGCTAAGTCTATCAACTACCACCATGATGACACTCTTTCCTTCGGACTTAGGTAAACCTGCGATAAAATCCAGTCAAACCTCCTCCCAAAATTGAATTAGAATGGGTAAAGGTTGTAACAGACCTAGAGTCTTAATTGTCTCAACTTTATTTTGTTGGCAAACCAAACATTTTGCCACAAACTTTTGAATATCAAATTTAAGGTCATCCTAGAAAATTTTCTTCTTGACCCTGTGGTAAGTTCTTAAAAATCCCGAGTTCCCTCCTAAGGGATAGGTGTGTAATTCCAAAAGAATATTTTGTTTGATTTGGGAATTCTTACAAAGATATAAGCAATCTTTGTACCATAATGATTCATTTTTCCATCTAAATGTATCCAATGTACTAGGATCTTAATGCAACTTTTGAATGAGTGTCCACACTTCTTCATCATTCTTCCATTCATCTCTTGCTTTGGTTATCCAATTTGGTTGGATAATATAAGTGGCACAAAGCAATGCTTCCACATCCTCATCCTTTCTTGAGCGTGCATCTGGAAAAAAATTTTTCTTGCCTTTTTTGTAGTTGATTTCAAAGTCATAACCCAACATTTTTGTGACCCATTTTTGTTGTTCTTTTGAAGATAAAATTTTCTCCAAAAAATATTTAAGACTATCATGATTTGTTTTTACCTTGAAGTGTCTTCCCATTAGGTAAGGTCACCATTGCTTTAGTGCATGTAGTATTGCCAACATTTCCTTCTCATAAATAGGTTTGCGTAAATACTTTCCTTTGATTGGACAACTTTCAAGAGAAACATGTCTTCCTTTTTGCATTAAAAAAACACCAATTCCATTTCCTGGGGCATCAAATTCCACAATAAAGGTTTTTGTAAAGTCTGGCGTAGCTAAGACCGGTGCTTGACAAATTGCCTCTTTAATATGTTCAAAGGCCTTAGTTTCTTCTGGAGTCGAAGAAAATGCATCTTTCTTTAGTAATGTTGTTATTCTCCCATAATTCTTAACAAACTTGCGATAATACCCTGTCAACCCGAGAAATCCTCGTAGATGATGTATGGTTGTGTGGATTTTCCATTCCTAAATGACTTTAATTTTGTTAGGGTCTGCCTCATGCACATTTGGATGTTTTTGCATCTAATTGTTTCTCCTCCAATAATTTAAGTACCCTATCAGCATGTTGAACATGATCCTTCCAAGGATTTTTGTAGATTAGTATATCATCAAAAAATAATAACACAAGTTTTCTAAGGAAGGGTTTGAAAATGGAATTCATGAAACCTTGAAATGTAGAAGGTGCATTGGTAAGGTCAAAAGGCATGACCAAAAATTCATAATGACCCTCACTAGTTCTAATTTTTTTTTTAGAATGTCTTCAGTCTTCATTCTAATTTGATGATATCCTGAATAAAGATCCAACTTGGGGAAGTATATTGCTCCATGTAATTCTTCCAATAATTCATCAATGATGAGAATGAGAAATTTATCTTTAACAATGAGCTTGTTGATCTCCCTATAATCCAAACACATCCACTATGATCCATACCTCTTGTTCACCAATACTAATGGAGTCGAAAAATAACTTTGACGTTTGGTTTCACTCTTTTGGGTATAGGGATATCTATAAGGCTTGATGTTTGGAGGAAAATTTCCTGGAATCAAATGAATAACTTATCCAAGAATTTTTGTAGATTTGGAGAAATAACTGATTTCGATGTTTGAAACTCTTGTGAGCATAATTGTGCAATTACAACACGTTGTTATTTATTTAGAAGCTTTTTCATGCCATTAGAGCTAATTATATTTCCTGGTTTCCCTGCATACCCCTTAATTCAACTTCCTTTCCTTCCCAAAAAAAAATTCAAGAAAATTTCTTGAAAATTAAAAGCTACCATACCCAAATTTTGTAACCATTGGACTCCTAGTACAACATCAGCACCACCCATTGGAATGGAGAGCATTGAACTATTCAATACATGTTTCCCTATGGTTAGCTTGACATTATGGCACTTTCCAGAGAAATTTATAGTTCATCCATTTGCAACCATCACTTGATACTCTGGTGTTGGGTATAGGAAGCAACTCAATTCTTTGGCTACCTTATAATGAATAAAATTATGGATACTACCTCAATCAATAAACACTATTACCTTTTTCTTCTTTATATGTCCTTCTATCTTGAGGGTTTGAGGAGTGGCAATTCTTGCGAATCCATTACAAGATATGGTAGGATTCATTTCTTCTTTCTCTAGGGTTGGCTCCTGGTGTATATCCTCTTCTTTTGAAGTTTCTTGTTCCTTTTCTTCCTCCTCTTCACAATCTATGTAAAATAATTTCTTCTCGACACACTTATGACTTTTATTGTATTTTCTATCACAATTGTATTTTCTTGTAATCTTCCATGTTTCCTTTAATTTTTTCTTCTATACCATCCATATTAGCTTTCATGTCATCCTTTAAACCTTCCATGTATGACTTTAAACTATTCATGTCATCTTTTAAACCATTCATGCCCCCTTTTAGTTCATCTTTGGTTGTTCTTTGTGAGAGTGAAATTCACACATAACAATAATAATGTAAGGGCACACCAATAAAAAAAGTGGGCTTCTAGGGGGCACAATAATAACAATATGGGGACTACATGGGAACAAAAATAACAATAAGTGGGCTACACTAATTATAACAATAAGGGGCTACACTAGTATTATAGGGACCTAACATGCATCCATTTCCTCTTTCATCATTGCTTTCCATTTGGCACTGTTAATATTATTTATTTGTTCATGATAAAAGGAAGTTTTTTCAACATTAGTAACCAAAGAAGTAGACGAAACAAATTTGGTATACCTTTTTGGAGATTTTCTCTCCCGTGTAGACCTTCTTGGTGTAGGTTTTGTAACTTCAACATTTTATCTTTATCTCAAGAAGCTTCTTCTTGCTTCCATGTTTTTGTAGATGGTTTTGTCTCAAACTGAATTTGTTGATTTAGTTCTTGTTCTTGTTTCAAAACATATTTTGCATTATTTGATTTAGTAAGAGAAGATTCATCAAATATCACATCTATGCTAATGCTGATTTTGTGGGTAGTAGGATCCCGCAACCTATATCCCTTAGAAACATCATCATAACCAACAAAAATGTATTTCTTTCATTTATGGTCTAATTTAGATCACCGATTCTTAGGAATAAGAGCATATGTATCACAAAAAAAATACTTAAATTTGAATAATCACATGGATGACCTATCCATACCTATTCATGATTTTTTCATTTTATTGCAACATATGGTGATCAATTCATTAGATAACAAACAATACTAATTACTTATCCCCACAACTCTTGCTGCCAACGAGAATTTCTTAGCATGCACCATTCTCTTTCCAGAAGATTCATGTTCATGTGTTCTGCCACACCATTTTGTTGAGGAGTATTAACTGTGGTTTTATGTCTCATGAGACCAACTTCCTTCCAATATTCTTCAAATTCTAAGGAATTAAACTTTCTCTGTTATATGTTCGGACATTTGATTGTCCTACCAATTCTCTTCTCTACCATAGTTCTAAACTGTTTAAAATTTTTAAACACATTAAATTTTATTTTTAATACCTATACCCATACATTTTTAGAAAAATCGTTTATAAATGAAAGTAAATGTGATGATCCTATGAAAGAAACTGTAGGGGATGGTCCCTAGACATCAAAATCAATGTATTCAAGAACACCTTTACTATTATGACTCTTTGTTTCAAATTTTTGTTTACACTGCTTCCCAAAAATACAATGTTTGCATAAAATTAATTTCAGAGATTTCAAATTTTGAAGTAACTTACAATCAATCAATACCTAAAGTCCCTTATAGCTCATATGCCCCATTCATTGATGCCATAAACGAGTGGACTCAACTGGCTCCTTAGATGCCATTGCTACTTTGTTGATATGAGTACTTCCCACGAGCTTGTAAAGGTTCTCTACCTTCATAGCCTTCATGACCATTAAAGTGCCCTTGGAAAATTTCAACATTCCACCTTGACCTAGAACTTATAACCACTAGAATCCAACAATCCAAAATAAATTATATTTTTCTTCAACTCAGATACATGTCGTACATCTATTAATGTTGTTAAATTACTATCTAACACATTTATTTTGACAGTCCCAACACCAAAAATTTTACAGGAAATATTATCACCCATAATGACAAAGCCATCATCAACAACTTCATAAGTAGAAAACCAATCCTTATGTAAACACATATGATGAGATGCACCATAATCTAATGGCAAATCTTCATAATATTTAGGAGCATCACAAATTGACAACACTTTATTGATCATACCTGAATTTGATCCAACTAGATTTTCCTCTCTTTTTGAATTCTCCTTGGATTCTTGTCTTTTCCAACAATATTTTTTGAGATTGCATGTTTTGTTGCAGAACCAACATCTTCGTTTACTGTTTTTTTACTTTTAAATTTCACCTAGAAGAACCTCTTGATTTGTCTCCTCTTTCTTTGGAGCGACCTCTAGGCACCATTTTGTTTGGTGTTAAGGTTTCAACACTTGTTTTCCTTCTCACTTTTTTCAGAAAACGAAGCTCGAAAAACAACATAAAATTCAAGATTTTCTGTTATGCTCAATCTGACAGAGGTTACAAAATGATCCCAATACTTAGGCATTGAACATAACAATGTAACTACCTTATCTTCGCTATCATTTCTGACATCTATAACGTTTAACTAGAAAATAAGAGTCTTAAATACAATTAGGTGATCTAAAATCTTCGTACCTTCTTTCATCTTCAATATGTACAATTGCCTCTTTAGATAAATCCAGTTTCTCAAGGATTTGTCATATAAAAACCTTCCAACTTGGTCCATAACCCTATTGTTGTCACTTCTCTGACAATGTTGAATAAAATATCATTAGCGAGACATAATGAATTGTAGTTAGGGCTTTGGCATCCAAGTCCTCCCATTCATTGTTGGTCATTGTCAAAAGCTTCTTACTCCAACCACCTAATGCCTTATGCAACCGTTGTTATACTAGTAAATCTTGAGTTTTTAACTTCCACAATTCAATTTTTTTTTCCCATTAAAATTTTCAACTTCAAATTTTCATTTTCCATAATCGTGTACACAAACTATTCTCCTAGGAAAAATTTAAATGTCTTAAATATCCTTTTTTTAATTAAAAAACCCTGTCCAGAAAATATCATTAAGAAAAATATATATATTTTTTCTTCAAGTAGTTCTCAAACTTCGTTAAAAAAAAAAAAAAAAAAAAAAAAAAAAAACCGTTACTTATTTCATAAACCCTACTTCTTATTTTGCCCAAAAAATTGATTCTCTTAAAAAAATGACCTTTCGCAATTTTTTTATTTAACATGTTTTGTTCTTCAAAAAAATAATTTATTTTGATTTTTTTTTAGGCTTTATATAAAAATTACCCAATCCTTATGAAATAGGTGGATAGGGTTTCTAGTCCTGATTCTGTCGAAAAAAATTTAGCATGTGACTGCTTCTCTGCTCCATGTCTCCCCAAAAAACATGGTTTGACTTCTCTTGCTCATGGGTTCATATATGAGTAGATTCAACACTATGAATAAAAACGAGGCACAACTTTTGTCGATGGGAAAATTATGATCTGTTGATGATAGGATATGCTTCCACCAACAACCATCGTTTTCTTCGTGTTGTGTAACACTCACGACTTTTCGAAAAAAAGATACAATAACAACAAGGAACAATCATCTCTCGTCCACAAGACTTTAGTCTTCCTTCACTTTCTCCATAACCTTGTCTACTTATCCATCCAAAACTTGTAAAACTAGTGAACAAGATCAATAGTGCTTTCAAGCATTGACCACAACTTAGTCTTGAGTGTTGTAACAACATTTTTGTGTTGCACAATAAATTTCAGAGACCCTCTTCATCCCTTTTCTCATAGAGGAACTTTCACTCTTTCTATTTTCAATGGTTATGTGGACAAAGGTATTCTACTCTTCTAACCAAGAAAGATAGGTTTTGATTTTTCTTTTTTATCCAATTATCCTTTGCACATAAAAAAAACTCCTCCCATTTAGTTTTTCATCCATTCCTCTTGTGGGTTATCAGTGCACCGAGTTCTTCACACATCTACATACACCGTTGGCTCCAATACCACATTTTATTCAAAGCCTGCAAATTACAACAGTCAGAATAAAATGGCACACGAAATTATACACAAAATAAACAAGATTTATATGTTAAAGCCATGAAAAATCATGAAGGAAACATCCACGAGAAAGGAGATTATGTATTATTATTGAGGATAATTATTACATTCAAGCTTATCATACAACCTCCTCATCTCAGGGAACATATATGAAGTAGGAAATGTTTCAATAGTTTTGGTGACTATTTTCATTCATAAAACTAAATAACCACAACAACATTCACTTGCGTAAACATAAAATTTCCATTTACTACTTCTTGTCATATTTTAACAGAAAGGGGGTTTTCGAATGTTCATACTATCAAGTATTAGACTATCGGGCCCTAATGGTTGGATTATCCATCGATATACCATTGCGAACCCCTCGATACTAATAGATTCTTAATAGTATGTTGGCTGTCAAAGAATTTATCATTAGCTACAGTGTATCAACTATTAGACCCCATGCTATTGACTTTAGGGTGATCGGGTGTTGGGCGTTGGGATATCAAATGGTAGTTATAACGAACCAACATCAACTCTTGATACTAACAGATCTCGATAAACCTATTATCTAACAGATCAATTACCATTACCATCAATTGACATATATTGATTGGGTTGAGTCTGGTTATCAACAAATTTAACTATGGTGCATTTCCTTTCAGCTATTAGGATTTCAAGAGATTGATATCGAAATATCAACTATTAGATGTTAAGAAGTTAGTTGTCGGGAAATCAGACAAACATGATGTGCCTGACATCACGTAATTCCCCAACACTGGTGGATCCCAACATGTATCTTAATTATCAGATAATTTTTTTGTTTAATGATTATAGGTTCTCATGATATCGACTATGAGATGTCTAGGTATCAGGTGTCAAGTATCAGAGGGTTGGGACCTTTGTTATTGAATTTTCCTCCCAATAATACGAAAACTCAAAAGGTCTTTATATGGTAGCTCCATGTGGTATGTTAATATGGAAAGATGGCATGGAAAAGGACAACGACATGTCAATCAAGTGCCAGATGAAATGAAATTTTATAATAGTGACACGTGGCCAAAAGATTGTCACACGGCAATGGTATAGACGCTATCATGGAATTTAGATAACAGATTTTCAAGCGAGCATAACTTTATGTACAAAGCTTGGATTTTGGTAAATTCATATCCCTGGAATACTTTCTGCTATTTCAACCTTACAGTTGTATTGAGGCAATCACAACTCCCCAAAACTCTATTTCTTGTTATAAAATTTTAATTAGAAATTGGGGACCTGTATTTGGATTTATGATGATTGAGGTATTGATCTTAGTTGGATTTTAGGTGTGATTGTACTTAGTTTGGAATTATTTCTTGATATTACTTGATTTTTCTCACAAGTTCCTTGTTTTATTTTGATCTTTATTTTAAATTGTTTGAGATTTCTATCAAATCTCTTGAGGTGAAAAACTCTTTTAGAGTGAAAAAGGATTTGATCTCTCTTGGCGCGGATAGATCCGAAGTTAAAATGAATTTAGGTTGGTTAAAACTTTGAGTTCAAGTTATTGGAAATTTCCAAAACAATTACATTTCATGTCTGCTTCAATGCAACATTGAAGTAGATCATTGAAATTTTGAACTTATTAAGCTTTGCGAAATTGATCATCCTTTAAAGTTTTTTATCCTTAGATTTTTTAGTTGACCATTGAAAATCCACTTATTGCATCTTTGGAAATATTACAACTTAGGAACATATGTGATCTATTACAAGATGGCCAAATTTTTAATATTGGAAAGGTCACAAACACACCTCGAAGAGTATGTCCTAAGATTCCAAGGCTCATCAAGATATCAACCTTGTGACAAGGTGCATAAGATAATACTTTGGTAATGTAATGCATACTAAAGGTTATAGAATTTGAGAATCTAAACCTCACAAAAAAGTGAGACAAACAAAAGATATGCTTGTGATGGATCACAAGAAGATAACCTAACAATATTGTTCACGCTATGACAAATATAGAGGAGTGGGGTGAAGCCTGCGATATGTCACACCATACCGAGATTTGTAATATTGGGGACATTTAAAAGTGTAGTAAGTCGAAAAGGTCGAAAAATAATTTTTTGTAAAAGGTTTATAAAGGGCATTAAAATAAGAGAAATTGGGTAATTTAAACAAACAAAGTTTAAAAGATGAAGTACACCTTCGAAACCGCCCGTCATTTGCACCAGAAAACTAGAAGTGGACTCATATTAGCTCAAGTTCTAGTTATCTAGGTCAACATTTGTGCATCTATGGTTATGTCCTTCTAGGTCCATTTCCAAGTTCAATTTGACACAATTTTTTTTTTTTTTTTAAATATTGGTGTGTCCCTCCTTTAGTGCTTCCCTTATTCTCCACGATTTCATTCTCGCCTTTGTTCCACCCAACATGGTTTTGCATTAATAGGAAGGAGTTTGATATTGTCTATGAACTTTTGGTGTTACCTCCACAATCTGCCATAAACATGAGACCTACTCAGAGCTAAGGCGAAACCTTGTCCACGATCGTTCACAACTTGCGCAAAGCTTAATCCTAATCATTATATGAAAATGTGAAATTTCACAGGAATAATGACAATACCATGGTTATTTGATACACAATGTTTGATTCTTTGACCTGGTCACATATTTGACATTGTCCAATTTTCTTCCATTCTCAATATTTTTCTCTAATGTAGCCAACCCAAGTTGCATTGTTGGCCTCTTTTCAAAACTGCAAATGTGTGGTTCTATAAATGGATAAACCCACAACGATGCTTGGATTGATAATTAAATTTTCATGTGTTTAAGGTTGAATGCATTGTTTATACCTATGTAGATATGGATGATTTCGTCGATTTCATCATTCGCAAAATAATATTTGAGAATGTTATGTTAGTACTTTTCTTTTCCTTTTCATTGACATTTTCTAATCTCCTTCTACAAAATGAGCATAGCATTGCGATATCTGCAAGCCTATAAATTGTTAGATAGTGTAATTTCTCCTACTATTTCATGTTATCTAACGTGGCAAACCCAAGTAGCATTGGTGGCCCCTTTTCAAAACCAAAAAGGGTTGATTCAAGCAATGTATAAACCCATAATGCCACTTGTATTGATAGTTAAATTTGCATGTTTTTAAGGTCGAATGCATTGTTTAGACCAGTGTAGAAGTTGATGATTCCTTCCTTAGTAAACAATGTTTGAGAATGTTATGGTAGTACTTCTGTTGCCTTGAGATATTTGTTGACATTTGTTAAGCACCTTCTACAAAATGATCATATAATTTTCCCATCTCCAAGTCTCTAAATAGTTAGATAGTGTAATTTCTCCTGCTAGTCTGTGTTATCTAGAAAGCTCTAGAAGAGCCTTAATTTTTAAAGTTAGTTAGTGTTATCCATAAATATATAGAAGAAACCTAGTTTTTCAAAGTTAACTATGTTAAATTAGTTAGATATAGATAAATCCTCTATATATATTTCTAGAGAATTACTCATACTTTTTTTTTATGAAATTATATGTATAAATATTTATTTTATGAATTAAATGAATCATAATTTTCTAGGCCCGATCATTTTATGGATGGATCAATTTGTTGGTTATTTATTTTATTGTATTTTTTCTCTTTTTGAGTTTGTCATGGTATCAAAGCAGGCTTAAGTTTATTTGTAGATAGAAAAGTAGGATTATTCCAATTCTAGGGACAAAAATGTGCATACATTTAGCCAGTGATTGGACAATGCGTAAGATTTCAATGTGTGAGAGAAACAATGTAACCAGTACCCCACCCCACATTTACCCACTTTGACAAGCTCTCGAAGGTAAACATGAGTTGAGAGTTACTATGACATGAACTGAGAACCAAGTTCCAATTATGGAAGTGGGGTCTATTAACCATAAAATTACTGAAACCTCTAAGGGACATCGGATCACCTAGGTGTCAGAGAACAACCACTAGTGATCAGATTCTAAGTTGGAACTTTATTTTTACCAAACTCTACCTCCCACTAAAATGCATTCTGAGTTGTCCATGCTGTTGGAAATCTATAGCCGCACGCACAAACCTTCCTCCATTCAGCTGTGGCTGAAATTTCCCAGATTAAAGGGTGCAGCTAGAACCCCTACTCTATATTTTTAGGGAATTTTCTAGGCCATCTTCCTAGAACTTCCTAGATCTCTCCAAAATTCCCTTAATCACGTAAAAAAATCTCCATTCACTAGTATTGACTTATTTCCTACTCAAACTTATCAAATACATGAGAATCATTTAGAAAAAACACTTTGTGGTCAAGGTACCTGTAGGTCATAAACGCATAGTTTCGTTAGAGAATCACCAAGAAGGCTTTCTTCCTTCTCTTACTAGCTACATTAACATACATTAGCCTATGCATTCATATCAAGTATCCAATAATTGATTAAACCATGAAATGCATTCATAACAAGAGCACATCATAAAATAAGAAATATACCATGCATATAACCAACACTTGACTAAAATAGAACCATGAAAAAGTAATCATGAAATCATACATAAAATCAGAACTTGTGCTCATTATTCTCAATAAGAATGAATACGTAATAACATATGAAAATGGAACCCAAGTCAGGGACTTCCATGTACCACTAGACCATAGATTGGGTTGAACCAAAAATTTCTTTTAGAGAAACACCCCCGTGCCATATTCTAAGAATGAATGTGGGATCTCATGAGATAAAAAAAAAACATAACCAACTAGGAGATCCAGAGGCTAAACTACCTCAACATTTAAATACAATGATTTCACCTAAACTAGTCTAGAAATCACCAAAATAAAAAAAGCTTGGGTGCCTCAAAATTTCCTCACCATACCTAGAGGAATTTTCCTGTCTGCACCCACCTATCAAGGGATTCCCGAAGAAAACCATATCCACCCCAACCTTGTGATTTTCTTGAGACAACCTCTCCCGGATCTGAAATCTTCCGGTAATCCAAAGCTCAACTAAGAATAAATCCCATCACACCATGACTATCCGGGAATTGATAAGGCAAGGCTGAAACCACTATCCCTCTAGGAAAATCCCATGCCAATGACAATAAAATAACATGTAAACTGAATGCATGCAGCATGCATTCAAATGCCAGCAAGGAAATTCCACATGAAACCTGTAACCTACAAAATATTCCTACTATAGATTCTCTTCTAATATTTTTCTTGTGCTCCCTTACTTTCCTTTGATTTTCCTTTGCTTGCTTGATTTTTTCCAAGTTCTCTCTCTCTCTCTCCCACCTTGGAGTTCAATTTTTGAAACTGATCGAAATATTAGAAAAAAATGTCAAAATTTTTCAAATGTTTCTCAGGTTCCTTTTTATCATTGATTTCTAGTGTCTCTTCCTTTCTTTTTCCTATTTTTCTTTCATTTTATTTTATTTTCTCTCTAATTTCCCTTGCATGCATATTCTTGTCTCTTCATCTTCCTTTTCTCCTAATTTCCTTTGTTTATTTCATTAAATTTGTAATATCCCTGGTAAAAATTCATGTAAAAATATATATAATACCATGGTGGATGGGACACGTATTCCAAGCTATATGGTGGGAAAAAAAATCCTAGTGGGTGTTCATTCGGTTTATTATGGTGAAGGAAATTGGCAAAGGAAAAGGAAAAGGCAATGACAAAGGAATGAGGCATTAATTAACATTTTATTTATAAAAATAATGAAAAATAGGAGAAAATAAAGGTGAAAGGTAACAAATTTCATGTTTGGAGGAAATGAAGGAAAATAATGGAAAATGAAGAAAATATAGGCCTCATTAATAAAAAGGCTTCTGAGGATCAGTGGGCAAGGATTGGTCAGTTCAGTTTTGGAGTTCTCATTATTCTCTCTCTCTCTCTCTCCTACTCTTGACTTCTCGGAGCACTCTTGGAGTGTGTGGAATATTTGGAGATTTGGATCAAGAAAGAAAAGGAAGAGCAGGAAGGTGCAGAGGACATCGAGATCATTATCTACAATAGGTTCTGAGTGCAGGTATCGAGTTGCATGTATGATTTCCTCACTAGTTTTGGCATGCATGGTATTGCATGTGGTTTATTGATTATGAACTGTCATGAACATGGAGGATGGACGAGATTGACAGTAGATTTGTCTATCCTTGCCATTTCCTAGATAGCCATGCTGATTGTGGGTTTATTTCCATTGATTGTTTTCTGGTTGGTTCTCATGGTTCCTTTAGCTGTTGGGTTGAGTTATTAGTTCTTGGAGCCTTGGTTGGACAAACTCTCTTGAGCCCTAGGTGGGTTGAGTTACTAGTCCTGGAGCCTTGGTTAGACAAGCAATTTGGAGCCCGAGAACAACTGGGGTTGAGTTACCAGTCCTGGAGCCTTGATGGGAGGAAACACTATGGAGCCTTGGAGCAGCTTGGATGGAGACCAATCCGTGACGGTTAGTGATGTCCGACCATGAGGTGGAATCACTAGTTTTGGGTTGAGTTGGTTTGGTCTCTAGAGCCCTGGTTTGGTATTTATTGATTTGTTTGATAAAGTCCCACATTCATGCTTGGAATATGGCATGGGGGTGGTTGGCTGAAGTGAGATTTGGCTTAGCCATGTCTATGGTCGGGTGGAACATCGAAGTCCCATTTCGGTTTGGTTTTTACATTCATTATTGAAAGGTTCAATGCCTTGGTATTTGATGTGTATATGCAGTGGTTTATATATGAATGTTATTTCCGATGTATCCATCATATTTGTGTTGGTATTATGTTGGTTATGAGCATGTATTGTGACAGCGATGAGGTATGGATCTCTCCATGTTTTTACTTGTAAATGAATACTTAATGCATCTATGGTCAAATTGATTATATGATAGCTTATGATGTAGGGGAGCAATGCTTCTTAGCCATTCTCAGATTGGTAAGAGACCCCTTTGTTTAAATCTACTGTGTATACCTGTAGATGCTATGTTTGTGACATGTTTGACAAAATTACTATCATGGCTGGGTGGGGTCGGATGAGTTATGATTGATGTGATTGCTTCCATATTTTTGTTTTAATGCTATTTACCCTCTCCTAAAGTTACATGAAGTTCTGGGCAATGACCCAGGCTCAAGGGTTGAAAATGTGGCACAAATCTCGGAGCTACATGCAGAAAATTCACAGTTTGGGCCTTAACCACTACCTTGACAAGGCTAGTCCACAACTATAGACCCTATAGTCGCTCCCTTTCCCTTAAAATCCCACAGCTAAGCCTCAAAGGGGCTAAAAATTAGGCCCCCCTCAGGGAACGTGACCTTGGAAGGTTGGGTTACATCCTGGGGATGTCAATGATGCAATGTAAGGTTTGTTTTTGGTGTTTCCACTGGTTCCACTTCCTTAAGGTCATCTAGGAGGTTGAATCTCATATTAGTAGCCTCTCGTCACATTTTTACCCCAGTTGGCTGGTTACTTGGGTAGATGTTGGAGGAGGGTGTATCAGAGTGGTATCAGAGCGTGGTTGTGCTCTCCCTGGGCTGTGTGTGTTTTTCGTGCATACATGTCAATTGCATATATGTTCCTCATTCTTATGTTCTATGTGATTTTTGTGTATGCATGATGGTGGTGTTTGGTTTATGTTCTCTTTGTTTCATATCTGATACCATAGAATAGTATGAGAGCATGGTTCAACCCTTGGACTGGATGGGCAGTGTGTGGATCATGCATTTATGTTAGTTGCATGCGTATGTAGTATGCTTGTAGTCTATATGTTCTTGTTGCATCCGTGTTGTGTTGGCTATGGTAGCAGTGGTGTCACCATGGAAGGGATGATGACGATGTTGTCAACATGTTGTCATGAGTGTATGATTGGTTATGTGTTTCTTATGCTTATGTATTGACCGTGTATAGTTGCTTACATGTTGCTACATGTTGTGTATGCATTTTTTGTTTATGCTAGATCACATAATGGCCATGCTTGGGTGTTGTCCGTTTATGCTTGCTTATGTGATGCTATATGTGGGACATGCAATGGTTGTTCATGATTGATTATACATGTCAAGTGGGTGCATGTGGTCAAGTTTGCATTGGTTTGATTGAGGTTGTTGTGCTTAAGGTCATTGTATGGAATAAGGTCATCATGATGATATTGGTATGTTATGATGCTAATGTGTTGGTTGAGATAGAGTATGAGATGCAGATCAGTAACGTGAAGTTGAAACAAGGACTTTGGGGTAAGAGAAGATCGTCATACAAGCATGCATGTATGTGACTCATGATTTTTGTAAAGTTTAGGGTTAATTATATGTCTTCCATTCTATTGTTATTTTGGTTTCATGTGTGATAAATGCTAGTTAATTAGCATAGTCATATGCATTATGGTTATGTGCATGCCTTTAATTATATTGATGTTATGGTTACATACATGATAGATGTTAGTTAATAAGTGTGATTATATGCACGTGTTGGTTAGTTAGGCATGATATTAACTTGTATGTTATAATTTGTTGATGATAATGTTACATGATTAACTTCTTGTTTTTATGATTGGTTAACTTCATGATTATGTTATGTGTCGTTGATGAGCATGTTATATGTTAACTTGTAGTTAGCTCGATGTTTATGTTATATGTTGTTGATGAGTATGTGTTAGTTAACTTGATGATTAGGGTTCTTGCATTAAGATTTTAATGTTATATGTTTTATGCTAAAATTAAACTAGCCCATGCAACTGGTTAGGGTTATGACATTCAGGTATGATTTGACCTAATTATGATAGTGTGTTGCATTAATCCAGACTAATTGTGCGATTTCTATGCATGAATGAAATTTGTTTATGAGTCTATAATGCAAACTTGTTAGCTAGTTACTATTATGAATATCATGACCTTATTTAGGTTGAGTTGATGTGTCGTGAAGTTATATTTTTATAATCTAGATTGATTGTGCAGATAAGATAGCCTCCCCTAAGATACATCAAGGTATGAGTTTTCTTATGTCGTGTACTTGATGCTTAATTGTTTGATTATGTCATCTATTTGTTGTTTGAGTGATTTGGTGTCTATTACATCATCTAGTTGATTTATTTAGCATGGTATGTTTGCAAGTTTTTTGAATATTTAATTAATTGCATGATATGAGTACATGTGTTTGTAAGATTGCATGATGAAATGGTCTTGTTTTAAGATGGTTGTACTAAAACACATGTGTTGGGATGGATGATATGTACCTGAGTGTAAGTAGGTGATAGTTGTAGCATTTTTTATTATGACCGATGAATGTGAGTTTACCAATGGAATATGACATGGTTGTTAGTATTGGTAAAAGTTGATTTCTAATTGATAGATATGTTGTCTTGATATTGATATATGTGGGTGACATGTGTGTTCAATTATAGGTTAGTGTGCTTGGCACAACAAGGTAAGATAACAAGTATATTGGTATATTTATTTATGCGTTTAGAGTTGTGTGGTTATGGCAGTATGATACAGGGGATTGCATGGAAAAAGACTTCCATGAAATCTTGAAGAAGGCTCGGGTTGAGCTTTCCTTGGAAGTATTGGGAACCATGGGGATTGAGTCATGATGTTTGTTGTAAAGTCATGTAATTTCGGTCTTTTGATTTTTTGGTGCTTGATTTGTGGTCTTGATTGTGTCTGGTGCATAGCTATGCCACTTTTTTGTGGTGTCGTATTGCTTTTGGTTCTCATGGTATTCCTCTTATTTGTTTTTGTTCTTTCCTTTTGTTTGAGAGTCTTGGAAATTGGTTGGGAGAGAGGAAAGTTAATGGAGCTTAGGGAGAGCTTTGTGGTACCCAAAAAGTAATGTAAGACATGAATGAAGATCAGTGCATGAGTAAGCACAACAGATGGTAAGAATATGACAATCAGTTGGACTAGTTGGGTCCATTGTTGTAAATGGATGGCGACAATACAAACACGAGAAAGGAAACAAAAAAGGCAAAATGAATGAGGTGTTAGATGCCTTGAATATGTTGGGAATTGTTGTTCTCAACGTTGTGCATGTTGTGAAAAAATAAGGATGTTATCTTAACCTAGGCCTTTTGATATATATCTATTGCGTCGTGATCATGATTTTTTTGATGTTTACATATGTATGTATATCGTTGGTTGACAGGGTCATCATGGATATTGATGGTTTGTATGTATATATGTATGTATGTATGATGTTACCTGACAGGATCATGATTGTTTTATGCTAATGATTATATATATGTATGTATGTATGTACCTATGTCACGGTATGACAGGGTTTCAAGGATCATTCTTATGGAGGAATGATTGCTTATGTAGGTGAATGGCATGAAGAGGTTCCCAGCTATGAGGAATCAAGTGGTAGAGTAAATTTGACATATATATAAGGTCAGTATCATGTGGATATGATTTAATGTTATATGATTGTACTATGCCTATGTTTATGGACATGTAATGCTAAGAGGTACATCAATGATGTGAAAGTAGTGTGATCTGCGACATGCTAGGATAAGCATGGATAGTGGAAAGACACTAGAAGCAAGGTTGCTTGTGGGGTTAGTGTCTGGTCTATGGATGTATAATGCTATTGTTGTGTATATGTTGTGCATGTCGTATATTCAGTGATTGTACCTATGGCGATGTGTAATGTTGTATATGTAGTATTGTGTGCATATGAAGTTGTATGCCTACTGTATATATGGTGTTGTGTGTATATTGCATATGCAGTGCTAGGAATAGATGGTGCTATGTACATGTTGGATATGCAATGTTGTGTACGTATCGTACTATGCGCATGTTGGCTATGTGGTGTTGTGTTCATATGGTGTTATGCGCATGTTGGATATGCGGTGTTGTGTATGTATGGTGCTATGTACATGTTGAATATGAAGTGCTATGTACATATGGTGTTGTGTGCGTGATATACATATGGTGCTATGTGCATATGGTTTTTGGTGCATGATTGTACATATGGTGTTGTGTGGATGTGGTGCGGTGTACAGGTTGTACATGTGGTGTTGTGTGTAGGCGGTTCCGTGTACATATCATGCATGTGGTGCTATGTACATATGGTGTCGTGTACATGTGGTGTTGTGTGCAGGCAGTGCCGTGTACATGTTGTGCATGTGGTGCTATGTACATATGGTTTCATGTACATGTTGTGCATGTGGTGTTGTGTACAGGTTGTACATGTGGTATTGTGTGCATCCAGTGTCATGTACATGTCGTGCATGTGGTGCTATGTACATATAGTGTTGTGTACATGTTGTGCACATGGTGTTGTGTACATGTGGTATTGTGTACACATTGTACAGGTGGTGCAATGTGAATTTGGCATTGTGTACACATTGTGCAGGTAGTGTTTTGTACAAGTGGTATAGTGTACATGTTGTTCATATGGTACTGGTATACATGTGGTATTGTGTGCATGTCGTATGTGTGTTGCGAGCATGTGGTACTATGTATGTGCATGGTGTAGTCGTAGTATCGTGACATGTGTATTTGTCGTGTTGTACCCTGTGTACTCATATGTATGTATATGTATTGTTTTATTTTGTACACCAGGTGTAGGTGTATGTGTTGTATGTTGGTGTAGGAATATATATTGTGTTGTACTGTACTCCAGATGTATGTGTATGTACATGTATTGTGTTGTACATCAGGTGTGGATTTATGTATTGTATAGTGTTGTATGCCTTGTGTGGATGTATATGTTGTGCATTGTGTGTATGTGTACATGGTTGAGGAGAATGCAATGGGTGCTTGTTGGGTGTGGAAATCGATCCGGTGTGTGTAAAAAAAGAACAATGTCAGAAGTAAGTATTGATGAAGGATAAGTATTGATATTTTGCTTCAGTTCTATTATGCATGTGATATGTGATTTTGAATTATGATGGTTACATGTGATTTATGATTATGGTTTATGATTATTCCATGTGATTTATGATTTTGATCTATGATGGTTGCATTTTGATCTAGCTTGATATGATATGTTTATACATGATGGTTTGATCAAACAACTAGTTTGACTTGTTTGATAGGAAGTAAACAGAAGTACAAGTGTACCTTACCGATGAAGCTACTAATAAGGTATCTTGTGAGTTTATTTCAATTTATTTTGATTCTAATGGAAATTATGTGCTTGCTATAGGAAAGCATGCAATGCCCAGTTTGGGATGGTTGAAACTGATTGCAAGCATTAGTAGCAACAACAAAAGGAATTGAAAGATGCAGTAATGTGCTGGTAAAGAACTTTAGGAGTAAGGCCATTGTGGGGCACAGGTACCCAATAATGTCCATTGATTTCCATGAGCATTCTATGACTGATATGATGGTTGAGGCAAGTATGTGCCTTGTTTTTTTTTTATATATTCCGATGCGAGGAAGCCTTGCCAAGGGATAGAATGCCTGAGATGGGGGTGCTAGTAGAACTTGGAAGGTGAGTGACTGCACGGAAGGGGATTACCAGATTTCCTAAGGGAATGTGTAGAAGGGAAGGGAAGGGTGGGAATGGATTGGTTTTGGTCATTAGCATTTCCAGATTGAATCAGATACACATTGGGAGTATGCCCTGGAACAATGAGCTGGTAACTATTCACTGAGAGGACAAGTGGCACGGGATTGTAGCGCTGGACATTGGATGAAGCTTTGAATTTGGCAGTGGATTCTAGAATTCCTGGGAAGGAGGTGAATCCTGGTATTACCTTGAGGGTGGAGGTGTGAGCCTATGGTTTCCCTTATTGTTGATACGGGCATCGTATCCTTCTACTTGCTGGTTGAGAAAAAGTGTATATGCGTATATTATTATAAATACTTTATCGAGATGGTTTATAAATCTCCACAGACAATATGGTTATTTGTTGGTTGAAGAAAATGTGCATGAGTATATGCGGTTGTTATTGTAAATAATGTAATGAGATGTGTTATAAAGCTCCAGTACACGGTATGATTGTCATGATGGGTTTTTCTTTCGAGTAAGTTATTCATTGTAAATATTGCAACGAGTTGTGTTATAAAGCTCCATAGGCAGTATGTTTTTTTTTTTTTTTTGCAGTTTGTTTGTTTGTATGTATCATTGAACACCGAGGACGATGTTCCCCCAAGGGGAAGGGTTCTGTAACAACCCTGGTAAAAATCCTTGTAAAACTATATATAATACCACGATGGATGGGGAACATATTCCAAGCGGAATGGTGGGAAAAAACGCCTGAGTGTGTGTTCATTCGGTTTAATATGGTTAAGGAAATTGGCAAAGGCATGAGGAATCAATTGGAATTTTATTTATGAAAATAATGGAAAATAGGAGAAAAGGAAGGTGAAAGGTCAGAAATTTCATGCGAGGATGAAAATGAAGGAAAATAATGGACAATGAATAAAATAGAGGCTTCATTAATAAAAATTCTTTTGAGGATCAATGGGAAAGGCTTGGTCAGTTCAGTTTTGGAGCTCTCATTATTCTCTCTCTCTCTCATACTCTTGAGCACTTAGATTATTCTTAGAGCACTCTTAGGGAGTGGCATATTTGGATATTTGGATCCAGAAAGCAAAGGAAGAGTAGGATGGCGCAGAGGACATCAGGATCATCGTCTACAATAGGTTCTGAGTGCAGGTATCGAGTTGCATGTATGATTTTCTCACTAGTTTTGGCATGCATGATATTGCATGTGGTTTCTTGATTATGATCTTTCATGGGCATGGAGGATGGCTAAGATTGACAGTGGATTCACCTAGCCTTTCCATTTCTTGGATAGGCATGCTAACTGTGGGTTTATTTCCATTGATTGATTTTTGGTTGTTTCTCATGGTTCCTTTCGTTGTTGGGTTGAGTTATTAGTTCCTAGAGCCTTGGTTGGAAAAATCATTTGGAGCACTAGGTGGGTGGAGTTGCTAGTCTTGGAGCCTTGGTTGGAAAAATGCTCTGGATCCCAGGAACAACTAGGGTTGAGCTACTAGTCTTGGAGCCTTGGTTGGAACAAACATTCTAGATTCCTTTAGCAGCTTGGATGGAGACCAATCCATGATGGATAGTGATGTCCGACCGTGAGGTGGAATCATTGGTTTGGGGTTGATACAGTTTGGTCTCTGGAGCCCTGGTTTGGTGTTGATTGATGTGTTTGATAAAGTCCCATATTCATGCTTGGAATATGGTATAGGGGTGACTGGTTGAAGTGAGATTTTGCTCAGCCATGTCTATGGTTAGGTGGAACGTGGAAGTCCCATTTCGGGTTGGTTTTTACATTCATTAGTGAATGGTTCAATGCCTTGGTATTTGATGCATATATGCAATGGTTTATATATGGGTTCTATTGATGATGTATCCCTTGTATTTATGTTGGTATTATGCTGGTTATGAGCGTGTATTGTGACAATGATGAGGTATAGATCTCTCCATGTTTTTACTTGTAAATTAATACTTAATGAATATATGGTCAAATTGATTATATGATAGCTTATTATGTAGGTGAAAAATGCATCTTATCCATTCTCAAACTTGTAATAGACCCCTTTGTTTAAATCTTCTGTGTATACCTATAGATGCTATGTTTGTGACATGTTTGATGAAATGCCTGTCATGGCTGGGTGGGGTCGGATGAGTTCTGGTTGATGTGATTGATTCCATATGTTTTTTTTAATGTTATTTACCCTCTCTTGAAGTTATAGGAACTTATAGGTAGTGAACTAGGCTCAGGGGCTGAAAATGTGGAACAAATCCCGGAGCTACAGGTGGAAAATTCGATGTTTAGGCCTTAGCCACTACCTTGACAAGGCTATCCTGTGGCTATAGAACCTATAGTTGCTCCCTTTCCCTTACAAGCCCGTGGCTAAGCCTCAAAGGGGCTAAAAATTAGTCCCCCCTCAGGGAACAGGGCCCTGGAAGGTTCGGTTACCTCCTAGGGATGTCAATGATGTAGCGTAAGGTGTGTTTTTGGTGTTTCCATTGGTTCCACTTCCATAATGTCATCTAAGAGGTTAAATCTCATATTAGTAGCCTCTCGTCACATTTTTACCCCAGTTGGCCAGTTACTTAGGTAGATGTGGGAAAAGGGTATTACAAAATTACCATTTATTGCCTTTTCTTTGCCAATGCCAATGCCAATTTCCATAGCCATTAATTAACCAAAAGTGATACCCACTCTAATGTTTTTCCCTCCATTCAGCTTGGTATACATGTCCCCTGACCTTGGTCTTATTTTTCCCTTCATAATGTCCTTTACATTACATGGAAAATCAACTTGGGGCTCTTACAAACCCCTCCCCTTTGGGGGAACTCCATCCTTGGTGTTCTATGACACTTATGACCAAAAAACAGTTGAAAACAAAACATATTTGTTATTGGAGATTTATAAATCAACTCATTCCAATATTTACATTGAAAAAATATTGAAAATGTGACAAACATTATGCTTATTGGATCTTTATAACAAAAATCGATATGGTGTTTACAATGACATACTTATACATATAGATATATATACCAGAAGCTCATTTGCTTCAACCAACAAATAAAGAAGGATATAATGTCTGCATCTGATCAACCATCTCCCATGTAGCTTCATCGGGACCAAATTTATTCCATTACACTTTAACTTGTTGTATTGCTCAGTTATAGAGAATGAGATGTTTCCACTGCAATATGCATTATGGCTCTGAATAGAACTCTCCCTTTGGTTCCACCTGCAATAGAGACCAATCAATCACATGATCAACATCCTGTACATATCTCTTAATCAATGAAACATGGACTTTCATTAATGGTGGAAAATAAATTCTATAGGCCATCGGTCCAATCCTCTAAAGGATCTCAAAAGGCTTGCAATACCGAGGTGCAAACTTGGCACATGACCCAATCTTCAAGGAGCTCTTCTTGGGCTTGATGCGCAAATACACATGCTGCCCAACCTGAAACTCCTTGAATGCTCTATTTTGATCCACATAAATCTTATTCCTATCCCGTGCTACCTTTAAATTCTATTTAATAACCTGCATATCTCGCTCCATCTATGCCAACATATTCGATCTAATAAACACCTTGTTCACTGGAATATTCCAGCTGATAGGGGAATTACAACTCCATCCCTAAAGAGCCTAAAACGAAATAATCTTCAAGGATTCATGATACCCATTATTATAAGCAAACACCACCAGTGGAAGATGCTCCTTCCACTTCCTTTGCTGATGCATGACATAGATCCTCAACATATCCTCAAGAATAATGTTAACCCTCTTTACCTATCCATCTGTCTATGAATGATAAGTGATACTGAAAGCTAACTCTATCCCCAAGCCTACAAAAAACTCCTTCCAAAACCTAGAAGTGAAGTTGGAATCTCTGTATGATATAATCTTCTTAGGAACTTCATGCAACTGTAGAAATTATACAACAAGCATGTATAACATGAATTCAATCCGATCTAACAATGTACTAAAGTTAAATACTGAATCGCTTCTACAAATATTTTGCAGAATTAAAAACACAATCGCCAATCACATGAAGTAAAGAAGAATCAATCAAGCCACAACACAGAGAATTTCCCCAGGAAAGCTTGCTGCTCAAAACCCCACTATCTTCTATTTTATATTTAGCATGGAATCATGAAACAATTACATACAAATATTCTCACAAGAGCCCTCCTGTACTCAACTAATTGTCTCACACTGTCACACATAAAAATGACCAATACTTAGCCAATTTACTGCCTCCAGACAACCTGCCTTTCTTGCGCAATCCCTGATGAATGCAATCCCTAAAGAATAAGAATTTTGGCCTTTATTGACTGCGCAAGTATCATGGGCACTCCAATGGGTGTTTTTTTGCATGAGTGCAACCCAATAATCCTACAACTGATAGTCGACTTTCGTTTCACTTAGATCTCAATTGGGTCTCCACTGGATCTAACATGCATGCAGCTAATAATAGTAAATCCTCAGTTGCATGTGAGATCACTGATTGTGAATTAATTAATATTTAATTCACTTGATTTCTCACTAGTGTATCTAACAGTTACAACTAGCACAACTAACTTTAACTCACTTAACTGAGTTAAACTGATTACAACATGCATTAACTAATGCACCACTGCACTTTGAACTCTGTTACAACTAGAATTACTCGGCATGCCTCACCAACTACCTCTAACTCGAAATTCATGAGCTAACTAAGTTTATCACAATCAGTTAACTGTTACAAGTTATTTTGAGACTAGATTACATTTTATTGTCCATCTTAACTAAGGGATAACTAAAATAGACATGCACCAAATTTAGCCCTGTGGGCCCCACCCTAGTGTAGGTGCTTAATGCACTAGGCGTGGGTGCTGAAAATTTCTTGTTGAATTTCAACAACAACCTCACTATCTCCTTGATGAACATCTGAGCTACCTCACTAGTTGAAGTAGTAGATTTCACTACAATGAAGTGAGTTTCCTTGCTCAACTTGTCAACCAAAACCATGATGGAGTCATGATGCCTTGATGTACTAGGAAAATCGATAATGAAATCCATGGAAATGACCTCCTATTTCAATTTGAGAATTGGAATAGGTTGCAATAAACCAGTTGTATGATTGAATTCCACTTTCACCTACTGATAGTCCAAGCGCCTTGCTACAAACTCAGCCATATGTTTCTTAAAATTTGGTCAATAGTAGAAATTCTTGATAGCTGTCAAAGTCTTCTGGTATCTTGGGTGGCTTGAATACAAATTGACATGAAACTTCCTCAAGGTAAGCTTCTTTAATTCACCGCTATCAGGAATATAGATCATGCTCTTGAATCTATCTAATCCATCTACTGTGAGGTGATACTCCTCATCCCTATCACCTTCACCTAGGTTCTGCAATATATGCTTCAACTACTAGTAATTCTCATCATGTTTCTTTGCATGTAAAATCTGATCCTGTAAATATGTCCCATAGGAGCTCACAGTTGAAATATGCTTTGCCTATACTCTCCTACTGAGAGCATCTGCAAACCGGTTCCCCTTTCCTTTGATGTATCTTATCTCAAAATCAAACTCACTGAGAGTAGCCAACCATCTAGTTTGCGTTGCATCTAGATTGGGTTGGTAAAAACAATACCTAATTCCACTATGATTACTCATCAAAACGAACCTCTTTCCAAGGAGATAATGTCTCCACATATTCAACACATGAATGATAGCTTCCAACTCAATATCACGGTTCACATATTTCTACTCATGCCCATTCAATGTTTGTGATTCATATCAAACCACCTTCCTTTCCTGCATCAAGAATCCACCAAGTCCTTCCTTGAAAGCATATGTACAAACCAAAAAATCCTTATCAGGATCTACAATATTCAAAACCAGAGCATTGGTAAGTAATTGCTTCAACTAATCAAAACTAGATTCACACTCAGTAGTGCATTCAAACTTATTTCCTTTTCTATGAAAATATGTGATAGGATAACCAATCTTGGAAAAGTTCTTGATGAACCTCCTGTAATAACCTACCTGTCTGATGAATGATATGACCTCATCCACATTATTTGGAGCTAGCCACTCCATGATAGCCTTAATATTTTCTTGATTCACTACTATCCCTTCCTTGGAAAAAATATGTCCCAAGTAATGAATATGAGCATGAAATAAACTGAACTTGATGAGGTTGGAATACAAATGATGCTCTCTTAACAATATCAACACTGCTTCCAGGTGCTTTGCATTCTCCTCCTCATTCTTCAAATATACCAATATATCATCAAAAAAGACTATCACAAACTTATATAGATAAGGGCGCAACACAATGCTCATCAAACACATGAAGGTGGCTGGAGCATTGGTAAGACCAAAAGGAACCGCCACAAATTCATAGTTCCCATACCTTATACGGAATGAAGTCTTGTAGATGTCTTCTTCTTTAATGTGCAACTGATGATGTCTTGATCTCAAATCAATATTCGAAAATACTGCAACTCCCTTCAGCTGATCAAAGAAATCATCAATCTAAGACAATGGGTACCTATTCTTGATAGTCACCTTGTTTAGCCTCATGTAATCAATGCATAGTCTGAGAGTACCATCCTTATTCTTTACAAAAAACACTAGTGCACCCCAAGGTGAAAAAATTGGCCTTATGTACCCCTTATCAAGAATCTCTTTAAGCTACAACTTCAGTTCCATCAGCTCTAGAGTGCTCATCCTGTACGGTGCCTTATGTAATATTGCTAGTAAAAAATCCATGTAATAAAGTTAATAAAAGGAAAAATAATAACCAATGTCATGGGACACGTATTCCAAGATGAACGTAGGAAAATACATCCTAGTGGGTGTTCATTCGGTTCATTATGGCTAATAGAAATTTGAAAAGGCAATGGAAAAGGATTTGGAAAGGCGAATTGGCATTAATTGGAATTTATTTATGAAAATAATAGAAATTAGGAGAAAAGGAAGGTGAAATGTCACACATTGCATGTGAGGAGTAAAAATAAGAAAATAGAGGCCTCATTGATAAAAAGGTTTATGAGGATTAGTTGGCACCTTTTTTTCAGTTCAGTTTTGGAGCTCTCTCTCTCTCACACACTCTTGGACACTTGGAGAATTCTTGGAGCACTCTAACATTGGATCAAGAAAAGCAAAGGATGAAGAATGAAAAGGGAAGCAAAGATTAAGAAAGGAAGAGAGGAACCAACCAACTACATTAGGATTACTTGCAGGTATTGATTTGCATGTGTGATTTCCTTGCTAGATTTGGCATGCATGGTACATGCATGTGTGTATTTGGTTCTCTTGCTGTCATTGACATGTGTTTTTCCAGGTGCGACAATGATTTTTAGCCTTACCTTGCCATTTTTGGATAGCCATGGTGTGACATGTTCTCTTTTATTTGGTTAAGGTGGATTTTCAGATGGTTTTGAAATTGAGTGGGGTGGTCTCTGAAGAAGAACACAAGGACTAGGAATCCTTGGACCCGTGAAGGTGGGATTGCGGTAAAGCCATATTTTTTGTACCTCAGTGTGCATATGAATATGTGACTGGTGAATGGAAGAATATATGGTAAATCCTAGAGGTGTGTGCCCTCGATTAGGCCTAAGAATATTCGACTGGTGAATGGCAGGATATATGACAAATCTCAGAGGGCAGAGTCTCGATTAAGCCTAGGAATCCTCGACCAATGAATGGTGGGATATATGGTAAATCCTGGAGATTAGGAGACATGCAAATTCCTCATGGTGTAGGTGGAGAGATCCAGAGGCATCCATGCTTGTTTTGGGCCTAATGATATGGTGGGGATTGTGGTAAATCCTGAGGAAACCTAGGTTTATTTTTTTGTGAGTCCCACATTCATGCTTGGAATATGGGTCGAGGATGATTGGCTGAAAAAAATATTTGGTTCAGCCCAATCTATGGTTGGGTGGTTCATGGAAGTACCTGAATTGGTTGAATTTTTCATTCACTAATAAGATCTCCTTCTCCTTAGTATTTCATGTGTAAATGTACTGATTCATATGTGATTTTATGGTTGTTATATCCTTGATATTTCTATGGGTTATATGTTGGCCATGAGTATGTTTTATGACATATTTGATGTATGGATCTCATTATGTTTTAATTAAAAAATGAATGAAAAATGAATATATGACCTAATAGAGGATAATGTAGCTATTGTGATAAGGCATCAATGCTTCTTTAGGAACCTCATATAAGTATGAGACCCCTATTCTCAAATATGTTGTTATGGCTCGTAGATTACATATTTGTGACATGTCTAACGAAATGACTGTCATGGTTAATAGGGGCCATATCAAGTAATTGTACCAATGATTGCATTACTAGTTTTGTTTCATTGTTATTATTCATTTATGGGAGTTTCATGAAGTTATGGGAAGTGGACTGAGACCTGGCCTTGAAAATGTGGCTCTGAATCCGGGGTCACTGGCTCAAAACTTCCTGGAAAAGTCCATAGTTGTTGGCATGCCTTGTTGTGGGAGTGATTGGAAGGCTTCGTCACATGCATGGCTTGTCAATGGAGTGGTTGAGGGTCCAGATCATAAAAATGATAAGTTGTCTCAGGGGTTAAGCACCTGGAAGGGTTAGTTTCCTCCTAAAGGGTTTGTAGCTCCTGCGAAAGGTTAGATTGGTTTTTCAGTTCCACTTCCTTAAATATACATGGGGAGTTGAATCACATCATAGTAGCCTCTCGTCACATGTTTAACACAGTGGAATGGTTAGCTTGGGTAGATGTGGGAGGAGGATGTTAAAGAGTGGTATCAAAGCATGGTTCATCCCTTAGACTGGATGGGCAGTGTGTTGGTCATGCATACATTTGATTTGCATATATGTGTTCTTTATTCTTTTGTTCTATGTGCTTGTTGTGTAGGCATGGTGGTGGTCATGGATGCAATTGTGTCGCCATGTGAAATTTGATGGTGTTGTTGTTGGATGTGGTCGTCCTGAGTCTATGTCGGTTATGCATTGGTTATGTATATCGATATTTTTATGTTGTTATGCATACATTGAAATGGTGATAGTTTTCGTGCATGAGGTCATGGTATGTGGTTGATATGGTATGCATTGATAACTAGAAAATGATTTAAATGATGTTTATATACCAGTATTATTATTATTATATATGTATCGCGCTAATTTGGTTGATCTTGCTGACGAGATATAATCCCTTGAACTATACTGCATTATGTTTATTATGTTATGTTTTGGCTTTATATGACATGGTATACTTGCAAGAAACAGATAAAATATGACTAACAAGATGGTAAACTATTGTTCACAAGTGCTTTAGTAGTAAACTTGGAGTAACTATTTGAAACCACTTGCAACTGAAAATTAACCTTCCCAGTTTGAGGGCTCTCTCAAAAGGATAAATGATATTAAATGAATAAATTGAAAGTAGATGGCTAACTTTGAATTGTATTGAATGTGTTTTTTTGTAGGTGAAATATGTAAACAAATAACTACCATTGGGCTTATGGAGTTAATATGAAAACTCAACCACAAGTCAACTTATCTCATGGAAGTCGAGGCAATTGTATTCTTATTAAACCACACATGAAGGACAAAACAAAAAGCTATATGTATACAAGAAGTTGGAGCATGTCATCATGAATTCCAAGTGATTATACATAAGCAAACTAATAAATCATGAAATTTACAACAGACTAGGTGTATACAGGAAGTTGGATAATGTAATCATGAATTACAAGTGATTATACAACTAGAATAATGGAGACAAAGTAAAATACTGATAGAGCAAACATACATAAGAATAAAAAGAAGAATCTCAGGTCTGATATAGGCTATTGCAACTGTATATTACTGATATTAAAAAATTACAACAGTGGTAGTGTCAAGTAATCATCTGCCAACCCTTTGTTCTTCAAAATCCTTCCTATTAATAGGCCTTTCACTTTTACATAGGGTTTGCACAGTTGTCAAGACCATCGAATCCTTCACTTTGACACATAATCTAACTAAAAAATAAATATCTGGAAACAAAATAGACATTTGCTAAGTTAGGAGTTAGAGTCCTAATAGAACTCAATTTCCTATTAATTAAATTTTCAACTGAAATGAGTGCATCTTTACAATGGATAAGATGATGTGCTTATGTGGCAATGACCATGATCAAGCCATAAAAATATCCACTAGATTAAGAAACAGATCTTCCTATATTTAAGGAAATGACAATAACGACCATGGAACCCTGTCTTTAGGCTGATCTGTAGCATAATAAAACCTCATTTAAGGAGATAACCTTGTTGGCATATTCCACAACTATACTTTTTTCTTCCTACATGCTTGGCTGGCCTTCAGCTTCCCCCTAAAATTCAACAATTTCATCAAAACCGTGCGCTGCAAAAACATAGTGCTGTAGGAAATTCCGCAACAACTTTTCGTAGCAGCTCTATTTTAAACACTTTTGCAAGTAATTTTGACTTTTTGCTATCATGAGTCTTTAAAATATGTTAGGAGGGCTAATACAAAATTTTCCCAAAAGTTAATTTCAAGTCTAACCACCCTTTTTATCAAAAATACATCTACAAAAATTTCATTGCGCTTTTTGGGCTTCAAGCCTGGCAGGTGCTATGAAATGCCTAATCTGTTAGAAACATAGGATAGAGCCCCTTTTTTCAAATATGTTCATGGAATCCCAGCAGATATTTAAGTTCCTACATATTCAAACTTCATGAATTCATCACAATTTTGTAGCTTTAATTTGGTGGACTTAAACCACTCTTCACCTTGTATTGGGACCTCTGAAGCTTGGGCTATTTTCTCAGGGGAGACAACAAAGTTCAACATTCCTACTTTAGAAGTTGTGCTAGTGAAATTTGTTGCAAAATCCTTTGATATCTGAATATGAAAACCCTGCAACTTCTGGCAGAATCTCATACAACCTACGTTTCTAAAGGCTTCAGCAAAATTGGGCTCCTCTTTCAACATCTTCAGGTCCATTGGTTTGAATCTCATACAAGAACCTCCCTTATGTACCTTCTTCTTGGTTTCCATCCTCTTTATACTGCGCAACTTCCTCACAATTGTGACACCTGTAAATAGAAGGATGGACAAAGAGCTTCTTTGGGACAGAGATGAACCTGCTTTGTGACAGTAGAACGTTGCATGCAAGAGATCAAAACTGACTATGACAGGTAGGATCTGAACAAGCTAAATGACAGGGCATGAGTGAGTGGGAATATATTAAAACAAAGTTAAAACTTAATGCTGGAAAAAATGAAAAATGAAGTGGAAAGCGGGAATAAAAGCGCAGCAATCATGATTTAAAATGATAATGACTACCATAACTAACTGAAAAACCCCACTTTTACCTAAACCAATGAAAAAATTCCATGTCATTCACACCTCTGTCTCCCGCAGAAAAACATGATTCTGCAGCGCCAATAGTTTAAATTCCGACAGATTCACTATGGAAAGTTTAGGTGTTTCATAACACAAACTGTCATTTCATAGTTATATGCACTACGAAATCCTGTAAAAACAGATAGGTTGACACTGAAGTTTAAAAAATGAACCTTGAGATGATATGCAATGAAAATTGACTGACAAAACATGGCTTATGAAGATTTTTGGCCTTAGGATAGAAATGATTTCCACCCCTGTTTATCAATTTCATGATCTAAATTGACATAACATAAAAAACTAGGAAGACCCTATCTAAGCAACCTTTGCAAAATTTTGAGTGTGATAACATAATCATTTAGGCAGAAGAGAAATAAGCATAAGTTAATGTAGTAATCCTTTAGAGTTTCTCAGAATTGCAGATATAAGGACCGCTTTAGATCAACCATGGGTGGGAGGATAGGACTAATGGGGAATATGGGAGTATATATCATGGTGGGAACATTTCGAATAGGGATGACACGATCATAGATGACAAAATCCTGGATACTCCGCATAGGAGAGGTGATGGACATAGGTTCTGTTGCCCTTCGTAATTTGTAAGATTGGCAAGAACAAACGACAAAGGACAACATCAAACCACTTTGGAGTCTAGGACGTAGCCTTCCTAGAATCAGAGAGGGCTCTCTCTATTTTTATGATTTAACTTGATAATTATGAGTGCTAATATTAGGCTAGTTACAGTGATGGGGGTTGTTTGTTTGATTGATTGTGTGGTTGGATAGATAGAGCTGCAGGGACTAATCCATTGGGCTATGGAGTCAAAAAGCTGGAATGGCACATCAACATCAAGAGCATCACAGGGCAAGCTAACTGTGTTAAATAGATCTTTAGAGCTGTATGAATTATGAGGTGAAAGAGATAGTAAGGTTCAATGGTGACTAAAGAGAAGTTAAGAGTTCTTTAATCAGGCTTTAGCAGAAAACATTAAGATTGTAAATGTAGACATAATTAAGGTGCTTCGATAGAAAATCTTAATCTAAAATTTCTGATTTACAATTAGGTGAATAGATGCACAACAGGGAAAACAAAGGAAACATTTAAAAAAAGAAGTAACACATCACCATTTTAACACAACTCAAGAATCCCGAAAACGGTCTTTGATTATTGATGTCCAGCTCCATAATTATAGTGCTCCAATATAGTAGTTCTTACAATACAAGGGTTAACAATATCCAACCCTTCATAATAGAAATTCAAGCAATATTTAACTAAAACTTGATATGATTGCCCTAATCTACTTTGGTAGACTTCATTAATTACAAAAAAACTAAAATTAGACAAGTGTGGCCATGCAAGGCCCAAGCAAAGAAAATATCTGACAAAACACTGCCTGTAGAATTAATTTTGGTAACTCTTCAAGAATGCAAAACTCAGGCGGCTCTTCATAAATAAAAAGTAGGCTTGAAGGTGGCATGTAATGATCCCGAAGAGGCAAAAAATGATGGCTCTGACATCTGGCCCTGATTTTCAAAAGATCGATGTTAGGTAATTAAGTCTGGAGTAGGGCTAGCCACTTTACATTGATTAGTGGTTGTGCTGATGAGTTTGATGCCTTTTCTGTTTCTGCCGTTATAACATAACAAGTTTGAAAAAACTCCTTGCTCGACCTAACCCTTGGTGTCTTTGTGCTACCCGAGTCCCTTCTGCCGTGTTTCACCCTTTTCTGAAACAAAAAAGTGTAAAAACTCATATACCCAGACCTGAAAATGTTTATATTTTATCTTGGAGCCGCATCGCATTCGTGACAACATCAAATTTCGCAAGTTTTTCAATTTACGATATAAGAAAAGGAATATGTGATGCGATGCAAAGTGGGACATGATGTGGAGGGAAGGTGGGACCGACTGCATCACAATCGAAAATCTTAAGGTTTAGCTATAAGTGTGGGGGATTAAACTCTAAAATATGAGAAGTTCGAAGCATGGGGAGAAAGGAGTGACGTGGCAGGTAAGGTGGGACTGATTGGATCACAAATCACAAATATTTAGCATGAAGCAGTAGAGGTAAACTCTAAAAGATGCGAAGTGGGAAGCACGGGGAGAAAGGAGGTGACGTGGAGGGAAGGTGGGACCCGACCGTAGCCCATAGATCATAAAATTTAAGTTTTTGTTATAAGTGCCGGAGGTTAGCTACTAAAACATGCAAAATGAGATATGCACTATCAGAGGATGATGTGGCAAGGAGGATGGAGCCCATTGCATTGGCAGAGTTATAAAGTGGAGAATTATTTCAGCGGTAAGGTATAGTTTATGATATTTGATATGATATGTCAATGCATTTCAATGTATTTCAGACAGTTGTGAAGTGAGGGCCGGAGCTGTTGTGTTGGAGCCAACCTCATCGCAAGTTAAATAAAATACATTGCGGGCGTTTCAAACGGTAAGTTAAAAACTGTGTGATGCGACATTGAACATCCACGATCGTAGGTTTTAACATTTGGAAAAATGGAATAAGTTGTAATTTGTGAAATGCGATGGATGGTGGGGGAAGGGTGATGCCTCAGAGAGAATGGCCCCACTTTGATAGCAATATGGGAATAGGGAAAAGTGGAGGTAAAAAAATGATATAGCGGTGAAAATGGAAAAGTATAAAGATAAAGTGGAAAGGCAGAGAAAGGTAAAGTTTAATGATTTTTTAAGGGAAATGGAATGAAATGGAAGTGTGGCGAGTGAATCTGTCCCTTTTCATCACATATCGCATTTCGTTGATTTGAAATTTACCCTTGCACCCATCCTGAAAAAATTGCGATCTGCGATTGCAATTGAATCTCCGCCATTGATCGTTGCTCAGATCCAATGGTCCTCACTGCTCCCTTGCTATGGTTTTCCGACCTTTTTTCTTTGGTTGCCCCTGTTCGTTTCTTATTTGTTCGTAGAATACTTGCCCCGCGTTCATGACTTAACCTTCTTTAGCGTTCACGACTCGACCCAAACACGTGCATGACTTGACCCAATCACGTTCAAGACTCTGCCCTTGCTGTTTTTATTCCTTAACTTCTTCTCTATTTCCTTTGCTTCCTTTGATTCTAATGTTACTCTTTTTTTAACTATAAAATTTGGGTGTTAATAGTCAAAGAAGGGATTTGAAAGAAATAAGGTGTAGAACTTTAGAACATGGAGGAAATGAGGGGCATAAAGGGTGAATGAAATGTAATGAGGGCATAAATGAAGTTTTATCACCATCACACCTTATCAGCAACACTTTCTTCCTTCTTTTCTGAAAATAAATGACAGTAATGGAAAATCATTTTCAGTTATAACAAAATCTAAGAAATAATGAGTCACCTGGTGATACTGTGAAATACAGGGGTCTAACAGTGGCTCCAGCTGGGGATGGCAGCTCCTTCAAGAGGTGTTAAGAACACCTTAGACAAGTGGCATGATCCATTGGGCTGATCCCAACTCTATGCAAACTGAATTCTAGAATACACTTGATCCTGAAACTAAAAAGTAACCTGAAACTGAAAACTGGAAAAATGCTCAAAGTACTGAGCTCATATGCACACCTACCTACCCTATCTACAATTCTAAACATTATTCTTCCTTTTGGGGTGCATTTAGACTTACAGACCCTGACCTCATTTTTTCTTTTGAATTTCTAACCTATCATTTATACCTTATTTCTCTTATTGGTTCAGATTAGGATGTTGAACCAATGTCATTTTCTACCTAGCTACTGATAAGCCAAGATTAAATGATTTGGAAAATCTTCATTTTCTAACTTATCAGCAGAAAATTCAAAATTGTATAGTCATGCTTAGACTCTATGCTTGCACAAAACTCTTTTCAATAGTAGTGGCGCTTTGATTTGCAACACTTTCAAAAATATTTATTTTTTGTGTGGGGCTTTCTTTTTCCTTTTTTTTTTTTTTAAATATCCTATTTTCTTCTTCTTTTGTTTCTTTTTATCTGTTTTTGGCAACTAATTTTGAATATTTGAAACCTATTTACAACATGGAAAATTTGCAAAGAGGAAATGCACAGTTACCAATCACACCAAAACTAGTAGCCTTGTATGCTTCTCCTCTGCAACATTTTGGATGATCTCTTTCTTCCCCCTCTTTTTTTATTTGCTTATCAGACTAGGATTATGGCCTTCACTTCGGGCTTCAACCTTGTCCAACGAATTATTGAAAATTGTAAGACTATGGTATTTACAATGATGAAAGTCTAATATGAGTGTTTTAGCAGAGGTAATGTTTGATCCTGCCATTGACAGGACCTCCAAACAACTCTGTTCCATCCATCTCTTGCAAGAAAAATGCATTATCTCCTCTGAAAGAATGAATAATGTATTGGCCTTTCCACAGGTTGTCAAAATTACCATGCTTACCTTTATCTTCTCTTATGGAATCCCATTTTAGCACTTTATCTCCAATATTGAAATCATTTGCGTTTGTTCTTTTGTCAAATATATTCTTTATATTTTATTGCACCACCTGATTTTTGTTGTACACCTCTTCTTTGGACTCTTGCAACTGAATGGTCTGGCTTATTCTTCTTTGTACTTTATTTTCTTTAGGATGCAGTTCTTGAATGAGTTTCATGGCTGGCACTCCTAAGGATGTTGGGAACACTGCATCCATTCCATAGAATAACTGGTATGGTGACATGCCAATTTATTTCTTAGTTGTCAGTTTGTCAGCCCATCAATGCATGCACCAATTTGTTATGCCAATATTTCTTGTTGTCTTCCAGCAACTTCTTGATGATGTTGACCAGGCTCTTGTTGGAGGACTCAAATAATCCATTACCTTAAGGGAAATAAGCTGTTGAATGCCCCAAATAAATGTGATATCGGTGGCAAAAATCCACCATCTTATTGGACTTAAAAGCAACAATGTTATATGTAATGATTTTCCTAGGACAATCAAATCTGGATAGGATGTTGGCTTCAAGGAATTTGATAATCACTACGTCAGTAGCAGTTCTTGAAGGAATTACCTCTATCCATTT
Organism: Pinus albicaulis; assembly: GCA_034641835.2. Classification (NCBI taxonomy): domain Eukaryota; kingdom Viridiplantae; phylum Streptophyta; class Pinopsida; order Pinales; family Pinaceae; genus Pinus; species Pinus albicaulis. The sequence continues at coordinate 595,701,665 of CM076569.1, read as the reverse complement.
GGTAAAATAGTCTGTAGTGGTAAGGATCCATTTATGCTGGGTAGAGGAGGAAGGGTGGATTTCCCTAATGAAGTCTAAACCCCATTGTTGGAAAGGAGCTTCAACAGAGTTTGGTTGTAAAGGCAGAGGCAAAATTTTTTTTTTTCCCTCAAAAAAATGGCATTTATGACAGGTAGCTACCATTTTGTGGATATCTAGGAAGAGAGTAGGCCAATAGAAACCAACCCTAAGGATCTTGTTAGAAGTGGTTTTCTAGTAGAGATGGCCTCCACAATCTCCTTCATGGAATTCTTTCATGACCCTATCTGCATATTCTTGAAGCAAAAATTTAAGCAATATGCCCTCAGAATCTTTCCAGTACAAAAAATTTTCTAGGATGCAAAATTTTACAGCCTTCAATTTCAAGAATCTAGCTTTTGTTTTGGACAAATCAGGAGGAGAACTTAAATAAAATAGAACATATAGTATATCTGTGTACCAGGGAGAATTTAGGAATGCTTCCTCAATAGGTGGAGTCGCCAACTCCTCTTGTTCATCCAGTGAATGAATCATGTTAATATCTAGTGCTTGAAAATTTGTTTCAGCCATCAATTTGGCTAATCCTTGTCCCTTGATTAGTTTGGTGGGTCTGATCTCTAAATCATACTCTAAGATGACATCAATCCACTTGCCTCTTTTCCATCAGGATCCTATGTTAGGATGTCTTTGACAACTGTATCGGGTAGAAATGCAATGATGCGTGAATGCAGAATGTAAACTATGAAATCCTTCAGTGCTTTGATCAAGTAAAAATCCTGCTTTTCCATGATATTTTACTTCAAAGGTGCATCTCTTAAAGCTTGGCTTAAAAATGTTATGTGCTGCTCTTTTCCATCCTTATTTTTCTGCAGCAATACAACAACAATTGTGTGCACTGATGTAAAGGAGAAAACGATGAAATCCTTGGTGAAATTAGAGCTGATCAGAACCGACGTCGTTGTGAGTGCTCGCTTTACCAGGTTGAAATACTGTTTAGCCTCCTTGGTCCACTTAACTCCTGAATATGTCTTGAGCATGTTAGTGATATTCCTCAGGAGTTCTGCAAGGTTTGGTATAAACCTCCTCAAAAAATTTATCTTTCCAATGAAGGATTGCAGTTCTTTGATGTTTATGGGATGACTTATTTGTAGTATGCCCTCAATCCTGCTGGGGTCAATCTTGATCCCTTCTTCAGATATGATGTGGCCTAGAATATTTCCTTCTTCAAGACCAAATAATGATTTCTTAGGATTTAGAGATAGACCAAACCTTCTACATTTTTCAAAAAATCTTCTCAAATGGGCCAAATGTTCTTCTTGAGTTTTTGAATATAACGTAATATCATCATGATATATCATAATGAAAAGACCAATTTCTTCTGAAAAGGAAATATCCATTGCTCTTTGAAAAGTGGCACCAACATTTATTAATCAAAAGGGCATTTTTGTATACATGAAGGTTCCCCAAGGAGTAGTAAAAGTTTTTTTGTGTTGATCATTTGGATGCACCAGCACTTGATTGTGCCCTGAAAAGCCATCTAGCAGAGAGATTATTTTGGAGTCCACTACCTTTTGCAATATGTGGTCCATCTTTGGTAATGGATAGTTGTGCTTAAGAGATGCCTTGTTCAGATTTCTGAAATCAATGTAGAGCCTGATCTCTCTTGTCTTCTTTCTCCTAGGTACAATATTGGAAACCCATTCAGAGTACTTGATTGGGACTATTATCTTGGCATCATACATTTTCTTGATCTCCTTCTCAACTAGAGGCATTTGGACAGGATTTATCCTGCGCAGTTTCTATTTGAAAGGCTTTTGTTTCTCCTTGAATGGAATTTTGTGCTAGATAATATCAGTATCATAAGATTTCAGGTCTTCATAACTCTAGGAAAAAACATCAATAAACTCTTTGAACAAAGAAATGCATTTTTTCTTTATGGATGATGGCCATGTATTTGATAACTTTATCATCTTAGGATCTTTCTCACTGCCTAGATTGCACTCCTCAATATGTGCCTCTGTAGATTCCAATTTTAGTTTCCTTGCCACATCATTGAAATCGAATAGTTCCTCCAGAGGGACAAGTACTCTAGGCAAGGTGTTGTCTTTGAATTGCAGTAATTAAAATTCCTCCTTTTCTGGGTCTTCATGCATCACTGTCCTATGTAGATATTTATTTGCGGAAAAATTATATCAGAATTATGAGGGGGCTCCTCCCTACACATTTTCTCTCTAGTGGAACAATCTTCTTCATAGTCTAGGTCCAAATTGGAATCTTCAAACTCACCCTTAGATTGCAGGAAATTCTCAATCTGTTTTTCATCTCCAAAGACTTGCCAATATCTCATATTGTCAGGAATTGCTGGACGTTTTTTAACCTGCACTGTATACTATTTGTTGGGATGAGGTAATTAACAAGTGTTGGCTGAAAATGCTAGCCCATTAGCCAGGATATTTTGATTCCTTGGAACTGTAGCAAGGTCATATTCTTCAAATGTTTTCAGGATGTCAAGGGCAACATTCCTGTATTCTCTCAATATGGGATGCTTGGATGAATATTCTCCCATTATTTGTTTAATGAACAGCTCAGAATCCCCATGAACAGAGATTCTTTTGGCTCCTAGTTTCTTCAGTAGTTGTAAACCCAAAAGCAGTGCCTCATATTCTGCTATTTTGTTGGTACACTGAAAGTTTAGCTTGTAAGAATGCCCTGCTGCATAGTTATTTTTAGTGTTGCATACCCACACACCTGCTCCTGAGCTAGCTTTGCCACAAGAACCATCAAAACTCATGTTCCAAAAAGGTTCAGTTTCAAACTTGTGTTGCACAATTTCCATTTGGTCTGACTATTATCTCTTGTGGTATTCTTCTTCTCCAACTATATTTTCATTAATATTTTCATCATTGTAAAGAATAAATGAATCAAGGTTAGAGTGGATAGAGTAGAGGGGGTAGTTATGAGGTTTTTGCTAACTGCTCACCATGTATTTCATTAGAGTCTCCCTATACAATCTCTTTTGTTGGCCAAAAACTGGTATGGTAGCATAAGTCATATCCATTTGGAGGGTGCCTGAAATCTTGGCTCCCCATGAGCGCGATAAAAGCATACCATATTTTGGGGGGATGTCAGCCACCAGTATATATATCACTAGACTCTTGGTTGGTATCTGGGCTAAAGTAATACAGAGATCTTTAATGAAACCTAGACATTTAACTTTGCTGGTGTCAAATGAGTAGAGGTCTTTGTAGGGTCTAGTTATCTCCAGGACAAGTTTCTCCATAATTTCCTTAGGCATGAGATTATGAGATGCACCTGAGTCTACCATGGCATTATGGAGGATTTTATCATGAATATTCAAACTGAGATAAAATGGGGGAACACCTCCCTCATGGAATTTATCCTCTACTTCTGGCCCAAACAAAAGTTCAGGTTTGTCATCATTTAGATTGACAATGTCAGTAATTTATCCTATGTTCAACGCTTTTAGGACTTGGGACCTATATACATTTCGGTTCACCAATCCAGCGAGAGGGACAAAGATTTTTATTTTGGAGATTTCATTCTCAATGCTGAATGGTGTCTGTGTCTTTGGCAGATTTGAATCAGTCTTCTCAGGCACTATTTTTGCAGAAACTTTAGATCTTTGACTTGCACTGGGAATATCAGCTGGAATAGTTTTGATAGGTTTGACTGCTGGTCTACTAGTGCTACTCTGTAGATCATTATTTTTAGCTATTTTAGTAATTTTATTTGAACTCTCAGTTGTTTTCTTGGGATCAGCTTCAGGGGTCTTTTTAGCAGAGTTTTCAGAATTCTTTCTCGTGGGAATATCCAAATTTTTCTTGCTTCAGAGGTTATATTGTCTATGCAACTCCATGATGGCATTCTCAAACCCTTGTTTATAATATTCAAACTCTTCAAATTCTACTTTAGTTTGAGTCGAAGAAAATAAATCTTGTTCTTCTTCAGTGAGGAAAACAGTCTCTTCATTGTTAATTGCCATTAGATTAATTTGACTTTCTTCTAGTTCTTCAACCACCCCCTCACCTTCATCAACATAATTTTCTTGGAATGGAGGCCTAATTTGGTGGCCAGGTCCTCTATGTTCTCTTTGTCTTATTTGAGGGGGTTTTCTTCTGAAGTTTTGGTTTTTATTTTGAGGAGCTAGATGATTTTACCTAGGGACAACTCTCTCATTCAGGTTGATCCTCTCTATCATCCTCTCCATGGTTCTAACCAGACTATCAATCTTAGCATCAGATGTGGAGGCTGTAGGCTCTTCCCTAATAATGAATCTCTTCTCATTTCTCATTCTAGCCCTTTTTGCAATTAGATTTGCTTCCACACTTACTGCACCCTTCTGCATGTATTCTAATGTAGGAGGATCTCTTTCTCTCAACTGATAAGCCATCTCTGGGTCAAAACCATCTGAAAATTTCATTAGGGCTAAACCTTGTGGGGGTTTCATGTGATGAGGGAGGGCGTTGTTTACTCAAGTTAGTGTTCCTAAATTGATGTCATAAATTGTCAACCAGGGCTAGTAAATTGTTGAAGTGAAGTGCACTATATGTGCCTAGGTATCTTCTTCCTTCTTCATTGTGTTTAGTGTTTTTTTAGTGTTTTTGGTTTTGTATTTTTATGCTAAGAGGAAAAGAACTAAATTGTTGGCAAAGAGAAGCTATTGATCACACTAAAACAGAAAAAAACCTACTCTAAACTATGTATGGCACTTTAAGAACAGAAAATGCTAATCCACAGATTGTAAAGCTTTGAAAAAAAAAATAACTCATAACATTAAACTCAGTCCAATTCATTTCATTAGAGGTATGTTGGAACAACTTGAGAAAAGGATAAGTTTGATGTAATGAAGTTCTCTATAGTAAACAACATCTTACAATATCACAGAGAAAATCTCATCCATAGTTAGGAATTTGTTGGAACATTTTGAGAAAAGATTATTTGCAACATAGTAAGTAACCCTATGCTAAAATGACTTATGACACTAAAATTAACCCATTATGCCACTCAAAATGTTACTATTAAGCCTCATTCAAGGGTTAGAGATCTCTTGGAATAGCTTTGGAAAAAGGATGTTTGTAAAATTATGAGAAATTGCAGAATAGTCGAGAACCCAAAATGATATAACTAATTCTTGTCCATATGATAATGATGTGTTAGAAGAGATTAAGAACAAGAGCAACTTGTAAAATAATGAGGGTCTTTTAAGTCTAATTAACAGAACTAGAATGCAATTAACTAATAAAACTTGAAATACAATGAACATAACTGAACTAAAATGCAATTAACCTCCGAAGTACTATAGCTCTATCTCATTCACGTGTTAGTGATATATTGGAACAATTCATGAGAACAGGATTGACTGTAATATTCGATGTAAGTAGACATAAAACATGATGCTCAGAAAACTGTCTAAACTAGGAATAAACAAAGTTAAAAATCACTTATCTAGAAAATATGCACAAAGCCTCTCAGACATTAGGGGCCCTCTACCATCAGATTAGCACACGAATCCTTAACTCCTTAACGTTGCCTCAAATCATGCATCAAAGTTGTACTTCTTTCATTAAAGGAAAAAACGCTCAGAAACAGAGTATCACAGTCTTTTGAGAACTTAACAACAAAACATCAACTAACTAACTGTCTCTCGGTTCACCGAGTTATTCTTATAGGCAAAATACATCACTGTCATTGAGTAGAAAAAGGCATAGGTGTCTTTTTCAATCAAAATCGAATTAGAATTCTTGTTGAGGACTCATACTTTGCTGAAGACATCTGCAGAGTCCTTGTCCTTGTAGAAGTCTACTTCTTAGTTTTGGCTTCCTCCACGTGCATAACCACTTGCAGATTTTTGCTTAGACTTCGTAGAGGGCAAGGAATGATGTAGAAGAGTTCTAGAATTTAACCATATGCGTTTTTCCTTGAAATGACACCTGTAACCTGTGTGAAAATAAAGATGGCTGCGGAATATGTGACTAGCTACAGAATGGCTGCATTCTGTAGCTAAGTCTGATAAAAAATCACTTTGACAACAAAACCACAAAATTTTAGTAAGTCAGTCATTGCATGCATTCTTAAAGTAACTTTAATAATTCCTATTGATCTTTTAAGCCTATAACTGATAAAGGACAAATGGAATGAAGTGAAATTTGGTGAAAGGAAAGGACATCTTTGGGGCTCAACAGGCATTGTATACACTATTGAACCTGGTATAGAAATATTGGACACTCTCTCCAACATTTCTCTTGATGTTTTCATATTATGACAAGATTTGGAGAGGATTTTTCTTATCTTCCCAATTATTTATGAATAACTGGTGAAGGGCAGGGAGGTCATGGACACTGTTCGGGGTGAATCCCTTGAACCATTTTTTTATTTATCCTTCTAAACTTTGAGCAAAAATTCTAAATTGGATAGTTTCATCCTCTATCTCTTGGTAGTCAAAAGTGTCATTCATTTTTTCCACATGTTGTTGAGCAGTTTTAGGACGAATTCCCTGAAAATGTGGGATTTTGGATTGATAATCTTGTGGCATAGGCACCATAGGTTGTGGTAGCACTAATGGAGCATACCAGGCTACCATGATTGGTGGTGGGGGGACCCAAGGAGGGTTGATAAGAGGAGAGTTTACCAAGGGAGGTGGAGGGTTAAATGGAGGAAGGTAGACAGTGGCTGTATGAGTGGAGCTTTGGGCACTCTGGTGGGAAAGGTTCAAGGAAATGGTAGGAGCTGCAGATACACTTAAGAAATTTGACTAAGGATGAGTAGACTTGGAGATAACAGAAGGAGCTGCTACAGTTAGAGAAGATAATTCTACATACTGCTGAAGATAAGCATCATCAATAGCTGAAGTAAGCTCTATTACCAGACCTTGAAGGGAGTCAAAGTGTTAGAGAAGCTGAAAGTCAGTTTGAGTGGATGTAGAGGCTTCCCCAATAGGAATTTTCTATACTATGGGTGGATAAAAAACTGTCTGGGCTATCCAATTCTGAGATTTGGTTCTGAACAAGCTTTGCTCAAAGTGTAAGTCGAACTGGATATCATGCAAGGTTGCAAGTTTTTCAGGGAGGGAACTTGCTTTGTGAAGAGGCTTGCTAATATTTAGATTCTCAGATCTAGGATTTTTTCTTAGGATTTTCTCTAGATTTTCAACTATTGTAGGGGGATTTGGCTCAAGATGGGATCAGGTAAAGATTCTTCTGGAAGCCAGAATTCAAACCCAAGGCACAATCAAGCTGAATATTTTCACAAAAAACAATCTGTAGAAAATACTTAAATCACACAGTGTTTCGACTGGGGTTTCTGAGTTCTAATGAAATACTAAGCTTTTTCAATAAGTCCCCAGTATGGTCACCATTATGTTAGCCCTCTGTAATTTTTAAGATTGGCAAGAAAAAACGATAGAGAACAACATCAAACTACTTTAGAGTCCAGGACCTAGCCTTCCTAGACTCAGAGAGGGATCTCTCTGTTTTTATGATTTAACTTGATAATTATGAGTTATGATATTAGGCTAGTTATTGTTGAGCAGGTAAATCCCCTTTGTGGACATAAGTGATCCCTCTATCTCTAGTGTGGGTCTAGGAACAAGGGAACATGCTGGAATTTCAAACTCCTAGCTTATAAATGAAAAATGAGTTTGGATATATGACCTACCTTGGTCCAACACTCTCGTCGTAGCTTGCAGCAGCGATCCTCTGATCTTTGTCTTCACACATCACGGTCTTTCAGTGATAATGTTCCTGTACCTGCATAAGGATCAAGTGAACAATGACAACATACGAAAAAATATTTTCATCTATAGCTATTCGATTGGTCAAGGAGAATCAAACATTTTTCATATGCTTAAACACAAAATTGGAACCAAAAAACCAGTCATGTATTAATGATAGAGAAAATAATTTTACAACCTTAATGCCTTGACGTTGCAGCCTCCTTTGACGGGTTCAGTTGGGCACGTCTCAAGCACTCGTCGGGGATCAGACTTGATGAGGCAATAGGCCTAAACTCTCTCTCGACAAGGGGTTCTTCTCTGCCTTCTTCTATACACTAGCTATAGTAAGGACTGTTCAACTAGATGAAATAAGGTGAGAAGGAAGTATTTATAGGAGAGGAAGAGGTGGTTTGGGATCCTTCATTAGGTGGAAGAGAGGTCTTATCCCTTTGGGGAGTTGCACAATTGTAGGAAAAAAGAAGCGAAAGGGAGGACTTCAACATTATTCAGTCGAACAAACCATGATGACTCCGCTCATGAAGTGGTTAAGCATGGAAAATTCATTTATATTGTTAAAATTTTTTCCAAAAGTAGCTCAGTGCAGGTGCCCCACTATAAGAGAGTGCTAATGGATGTGGGGCCCAGTGTTAATTTCTCTATGGGCACGAGGCCATAATTTCCTACCAGCGCCGACCCGAAATCACATGTTTTTGAGAGCCTGCTTGAGGAATGATCAACAAAGGAAATGTTATTGACATACCAAGGGATGCAATGACACTTATGGCAAGGTATGGCAATACACAGAAGTTACTGAAATGGTCCTCCAATGTTTGGGATGGGGATTGTAGGGACGGTGAAAAAATATTGTGTAACAGATGCCCCCTAAAGCATGAGGTCCGAGAGAGAGGGAGGGGTGAAATGATTTATGAGAACATGCCCAAACCAAAACGTCGCCGTTGGAAGACTTGTAGGAAAAAGTACAACTGATATCTCTGATACATGAATATGTGGTATGGGCACAACTATCCATAATAGAGTACATATAAAAATAATATCTGAGGTATGGATGTAGCCATCTATTAAGAAGGATCATCAAATAGACTCAAGTATGGTCGCATCCATCCAATCAGAAGAGTCATGCATATAGTCATGATAAACCAAATCGTCTCGCAGCCTAGATTTCATCAGAAAAAACCTAGGGTCTTTTGCTCCATCTCGACCCAAACAAGTACAAATTCAAGCATGTGAATGAGTGAGATGAAGTCGAACATGCAAGAAATTCGCCTGATTACCAGCCAATGATGAAAGTTGTTAACAGGCATGAGAGAAACCACAATAAGGATAATGGATCTTAAGGTACAAATAGTACAATCTATGGAATGTGAACAATGAGTTGGAGTCGAACACCCGTGAAACCACTCGTTCGAAGGCCAATGATGAGGACCCGTTGTCAAATGCGAAGAAATTTCCATTGACGCATGCAAGCTCCAAGGTACCAGAAGGGAGTTTCTACATCAGCTTCCTGGATAATGAGTGGAAGTCGACAAGAAGTGGTTTGGTCGAAGGAGGGCCATAATGTTTCCCACATCATCGACACGAGACAGAGAAATAAGATGATAGTGAATCAGGACTAAACATAGGTTCAGAGGTTGAAAACTGCAGAAATAAACTTCTCTTGAACATATCAGTGATATGACTCTGGAATTTGGAAGTATTTGACATCAAGGGATCTGAGGTCATGATGAAGTGGCAAAGAGAAAATGAGAGGCCAAAACAGATAACCCAAAACCATGGAGGAAAAAATGATGAAATGGGATATCCCTAACCTGACATGAATTACAGACAAGTGTCATGTTCAAAAGCGACATATTGCCGACATGACTGAAAACTGGTTCCATTTTCCCCCACCATTTCTGTCGAGTACCCCAATTATTTTTGGAAACAAGCTTGAAGGGGATAACATATGCTTGTGATATAAATTTGTCCTTCAGACAAATCCATCCTAGTACATTTTACAAGCCCTAGGAAGGAGGAACTTGGTTACGTCATGGTGACGATATCTGATGTCATTTAGATTTTAAAAAATTTGACAATGGAAGAACTCAACATTTTTTCATGTTTAGAGAGGTTAAAAGAATCGGAAAAGAAAACTCTAGCAGGTCCCTTTTTGTAGGTTGTCTCACAGATCCGAAAAGGTATAAAACAATATCTGAGAGAACCTCTTAGTTGTGATAGGCTAAGGTATTCATTTTTTGTAAATAATCTATCCCAGCCCGAAAAAAGGGTAAACATATACTGAGTAGATGATGTTTCACATCCTTTAACAAGTTCAAAATGACAAGAGTCTCGACAATCTTTTCAATTTTCGAGAGTTAGAAAAGAGCTGAAAGATGACTCCAGGGGGTGACTATTTCGTGTTTTTACCAAGTTCGAAAAATAAATAAAATATAACTCGTCACTTCATCATCATTAGTTTTAGGACTTGTTGCCACACAAGAAACACACGTAAAACCCATTTTTCGAGGTAAAATATTAAAATAGTAAAAAAATAAGCTCAAAAACCTAGTTAGGGTTTTGAAAAGGTTATAAAATGTAAGAAATAGTAAAAATAAATTACTTTTCACCTTTTAACCTCTTGTGAGCATTTTTACCATTTTTCACTATGATCTTGTGGAGTTGGCAGTGGACAATCTAGGAGACCAATCACGAATTCGTTTTCTTCAGGTGAGAGCTCTTATCCTTGCCTACATTTTAAATTAAATTTCATTACATGCATTTTCAAATTTTCATATTTTTTGGGAGATTTTGTTCAAATTTGGGTGCGGCGGTCAGCGTGGGTTCTGGGCATGGAGTTGCGCCAACCTGCCTTGAATTTCAACGGGGATGCACCAATTCGCATTGCTGTTTTTAAAACAGTCGTGCCAATCGCCGCAACCAATTTTGCCTGCAAATTCTATTAAATGGCCCATTTTAAATAATTCAAAAGTTAATAATTTAACTAATGATAGCCCCAATGATGATTTGTAGGTGTGAGAGAGTCAAAATGGTGATTGAATGGAAGGAAAAAGAACACGGGGAGGAATATGACCAAGCCATGAGAAGTGTAATATGCATGGATGCACTAAGAGACTACGGGCTCTTGAAATTCTTCGTGGCACAGTGTCTTCGAGCTTAGCCAAAGTTATTACAATATCTGATCAGTGTGTGGGACACCGTTCGAGAAAGATTTATGATTCACGATCAAGAGTTAGATATTGAAGTCTCTGACCTATATTTCATCACTAGATTATCATGGAGGGGAGTAGCACTAATCCTGACAGGTACCTGGCCTACGATGGAAAACTTGAGCATGCTCATAGACAAGGTTTGTCGAGGGGTAAGGAAAGCATCAAAGAGTGGTAAAGTGGATATTCAAACCATTCCCAATTTGGAACTAAAGGTAGTGCTGCAAACCATTACTCAAGCTACTGGATCTCAAGCCCCTCATGAAGCCAAAAAAACATAGCTTCTACTTGACATGGATTGTATGGCCCCAACCATTTTCAATTGGGTGGAGGCTGTAACAATCAACCTGAAATGCCAACTAACAAAATGAAGGAACGACAAGCTTAAACAATTTGGTTATGGGTCCATCTTGGTACTGTTCATCCTGGAACGGTTGCCAATATTTCAACGCACCACTATTATAAGAGCCACAGATGGTTCATTGGGTGGCTCTGATGCCTAGAGTGGGAGGCGGTTAACAGATGTTGTGGAGAACATAATTATTTGACTGGCTCCACTGAAAACTCATTGTCTTGGAGGATTGGCTCTATATTGGCATAGACTTCATGGGTGATGCAGATCTTCCACTCCTGGAAGGAGAGGATTGCGATGAAGCATTGGGTAAGACTCTTTTTTTGATTTTGATGAGTATTATGATTTTTTTATATATGTGTTCTAATATTTATCCATGTATTTGTAGATGTTAGCCTGGAGAGACCTGCAAGAATGTCCACTATAGCACGGAGAGTTCCGCACGATTTCGAGGCGGCCCCTCATGGTGAGGGAAGCAAGGAGGAGGAGATCATATGCAACCTAGAGGGACTTACCAGTAGAATCCTAGATTATGCGAGATTTGACGATGTTCCTCGTGCATACCAGAGGCATACATCAGGGGTTTCTAGCCATGTCCACCGCTTATTGAGGTGGATTATGCGTGCACTAGTGACATGCTACCATGAGCATCATGCTGATTAGACACCTAGGATTTTATTTCTGCATATTTTTTGAGAGACATGATGTCTCAGGATGTAACCAAAACACACATATTTTTTGAACTTATGATGCACATGGATGGCTCCACACACACACACACACACACACACACACACACATATTCCTGTATAAATCTTATTATGTGATGATGATGCTTTTACAAATTACGCAAATGTCTATCTAATACAATATTGGCTACTGCATCAGTTAATGCATTCATTCTTCTAGGAATATGATGATATGTGATGTAATCAAAATTCCTTTCTAATAAATGAACACGCAAATACAACCTTAAAATCTGATGATTTCTAATAGAATAATGCCCATTAAGCTGAAGAACAACAAGCTGAGAGTCTAGGTTAACAATTAATGCATGAATGTTGAGAGAAATGGCCTCGGTTAAGAGTTCAATGATGGCAGTATATTCAGTGACATTGTTCATTGTTCGTCCTAGACAAATACCTTGAAGGTCTATCAACTCACCATTAGGATTATAAATCACCCAGGCTGCGGAAGACAAATTCTAAGTACTGCGGGAGGCACCATCTGTGAAACCAACAGAAGGAGTGGAAGACATCTACACAGTAAGCAATGACATAATAAGCATGAAAAACTGCTTGCAAAGCACACCAAGCCAAAACATACAAAAATGAAAAAGACACTTATGTACAAAAGAACATGCATGAGAAACTCATGCATAATATTTTTTGAGATACAACCCATTTCTGGGCTGATTCAAAGGATAGCCTTCATAGTCAATTATATCATAAGCCCCGTTCTGAAAAACGTGCTTAACAATATAGGGCCCATGTCACATGGATTCAAATTTTCCTGCCCCCATCTTATCATGAGCTTGGTCATACAAGAGGACAAGGTCTCCTTCTACAAAGGTACGAGGAGAAACTGTCTAATCAAAATGAGCTTTGACTTGCTTTTTCTGTGCTTCTATGACAAGAGAAGCAAAGCAACGAGTTTCATCAAGCTTCTCCAAATATAGAGTACACTCTTCTTCTAGCGAGGTATTAGGTAGTAATTCAACATTTATCTTGAGAGAAGGGATTTCGCATTCAATTGGCAGGGTAGTTTCAAGACCATAAACAAGCTGGAATGGAGTGAATCTGGTCACATCCTTCACCGAGGTTTGCTAAGCCCAGGGAACTGAAAAAAACATGATATTCCAGTTGGACTTGTGCATCCCAATTGTACACTAAAGCATAGTGACTATAACCTTGTTCACAGATTCAAGCTAGCCATTGGCCTGAGGGTAGTATGACATTGAGCTGTCATGACGTAGACCCAACTTAGAAGTCTACTCAGCCATCATGTAATGGAAAAAATGAGAACCATGATCGGTAACAATGGCTTGAGGGACACCAAACTTGGTAATGACATGATTGAATAGAAATTGTGCGGCTGTCTTACCATCAACTATGAGTGTAGGCATTGCTTCAGCCCATTTAGTGAAGTAGTCAATGAATATGATAATATAAGCTTTCCCCCTGGCCGAGTGAGGGCTACACGTCATAAAATCGATCCCCCATTTCACAAAGGGACCAACGGTAATTACAGGATGGAGGTCAGTGGGTGGCGCATGCATCTTGCGATGGTAAGTCTGGAAATTTGACACTTACAAACAACAACAATGTAGTCTTTAAAAATGGTAGGCTAGAAATAGCCAGTGTTGGTGTCCCGTAATTTGCCAGATTGGTAAACCAAATGACAGGGTAACATCAGACCAATCTTTGGAGTCCTAGGACCTTGCCTTCCTGGACTCAGAGAGGGCTCTCTCTATTATGCGAAGGATGTGAACTTGTTCACTTTGTATGTTTGATTTCAGGCTAGTTGTTAAGTATATTTTGGTTTGTTTTGGTTTTTGAGGTAAAACTGATCAAGTAAGTCAAATGGAAAGAGAGTTCATCAAATCAACAGGGCTATGGGGTCAGATAAAGTCAAGGATGTCTAAATGATGGACAAGGTGTACTGCAGGGATGATTTAGCAAGGTCAATGGATCCTTTGGGTGAGGTGTGAGGTGAAATGAACATTAAGTTTATGAAAAACGAAGAAGTATTAAACATATATAGTTTGAAAGAAAATACTCATGAGGTAGGGCAAACCATTAATCTCTATGAACAATACTCAAACTGATAAACATGAAAGATAAACATTCAGGTGAGACATAGAAGCATAAGAACTCCTAACTTTAGAAATTCACCTTCAGTTGTTGGGAAAACATATAATATAAACAAATAACTAAATATATGAAGAGGGAACTCCTAAAAAACATATATCAAACTATCGGGAACTCTAAAACAAGTTGGTAAGCATGGACAAAGGGCAGGATCGAACGAGACCTATTTGACTTAATGTAAGAAATCAGTATTTCATAGAAAGGTTTCAGAAATTGAGTTTTGAGAACTTAAAATAAGTAGGACATACCTTGAATCAGATTTGATAGCTAACATACTGACCATTAATGAAACAAATGACAATTTCTTGGTGGACCTAAGGAGCAGTTAAGAATTCCTTAGAATAACCAAGAAGAAGAAAACATCAAAGCTGTAATAAACATGAGGTTTGAGGGGCTTCCATGAGCATATCTCAACCTATAATTTTCTCATCTACAGCAAATAAGAAGCATGAAATATTAATGAAAACAAGAAGAAATAAACAAATCAGGGAAACATCACCATTCACCAAGCTATGGAATCCTGCACACAATGCTCCTCCACCATCAAGCCAAGCAAGACATTGATCCACTTCATAAAACCAATATTTTCTCCAAGCTCATAAAACAATGTATTGCTCTCAACATGTCAAGTTCTCCTCTTTATACAATGAATCCTCATGGTTTATATAAGCCAAGAGGAGAAGGAACTCACTAGAGCATCTAGAAGGCCATTGGCCAAAACAAAATATCTAAAACTGTCCTTGAGGCCTTGCAAGGTCCAAGGCACAAAATATCTTTCTAAAATATTTTTTCGGACCAAAATAGAAAAAAAGAATCACTTTTAGGCTCTGACATACGTGATAAAATTTCATAACACACATTTGACCCAGTCATCACACAGGAATGCAGAAAACTGCCTCTGTTTTAGCAGAATTTCCAGGCGCGCAGCACCAAAATGGGCCTTTTTGTAGCGAGGTTTTGGAGGCCTTCGCGGTGTCGAAAAAGGTCCCGTGATGGCCCGTTGGAAATATATGGATGTATATTTTCCAAATATACTTGAGTTGTTTCAATATTATCTCTATAATCCTATCAAAAAGTGGAAAAGGTGAAAAAACCTAGGAGCACAGCACTTGCTCAAAAACAGTGGCAGAAAGGTGAAAAAATGGTTGTTTTTGGACCTTTTGAGGAACCAAAACAGCTCAAAAGGATCTAAAAATTTATGAGCATACTCCCCTAGTGCCAAGGAATCCAAAAATATAAACTTCCCTAGCTGAAGATGCTCTGAGAAAAAGCGTAGCGTCCAGGGTGCTGCGCTCCTAGGCTTGAAATTTCACAAAAAACAAAAAGGTGTCCAAATTTGCCCAAATTTGGTGAGTTGCTCCCTCAAGGGTTTTTGGAAACCTATAGTGAAGCTTGTGCCAAGAGTCTAAGTCTAGCTTGGCCTTTTCCATATTTTCGCGCCGGGCGCCTCTTTTGGGCAAGGGCAACTTTGAGATTTTTTCTAGCAAATTGATTTAGCTTTTTATAATGCTGAGCCATCTTCCTTTGTAAGCCTAAATCCTTGTTTTCTTTCTCCTATTTGGCCTCTAAATGCAGGTTTTCCCTTTCAAGCCATGATTCTTTGTCATTTTCAATTTCCAAGGCTAGGAGCTCAGTGAGAGGGAATTGCTGCACTTGGGCTGATTCTTCCTCTCTCTGTTTTTCTAATGCTCTCCTAAGACCCATAGTCTTAGGCCTCTTCCTAGCTGGCCCTTCTTCTTCATCATCTTCTTCATAGTCACCCATGTACTCTTCTAGCTTCACTTGTGATTTCTGAGCCTCTCTTTTGTACTTGAGTGCCCAGGCTTCATAAATGGCAATTTGGCCACTCATTTGCACGTTTTGTGTTTGTAGGAAATGAATAATATGTTTTGATATTTCAAAATCATTCAAAAAATCTCTAACTTGTGCATCCCAGTCTTGTAAGAAGGAATTAAGAATCCTTGTTTCATTGTCGTCATCACTGTCAATGTGGATGAGTTCAAATTCCCTCTCTTTTTCATGGCTGCTTTCTTGTTCTTCCATTTCCTTCTTGCCTTTTTCCTTCATGGGCTTCTTACCCTTGTCTTTCTTTGTAAATCTACCCTTGTATTTCTTTGGCAGTTTACCTCTGCTCCTTAATGCCCTAGTGAAATTGCTTTTTACTGCTTGAGTGACTTACCTCTCATTGTTTTGGAGGGTTTACCTTTCATTGCTTTTGGGGGGGAGTGCATGGCCCCTTGCCTTGGAGAGGCAGTAAACACATGCTCCTGGCCGTGCTGATGAGAAATGGTAAAAGGTGCCAACATTTGGGCTTGTTCATTTTGTTCACTTACAGCCTTAGGTCTATATTTTTCCTCATCAACACTTGTTGTTTGCATTTCTTTGTCACTTTGCTGTGGGAAGCCTCCTTGATCATTAATGTCAATGTTTGCAATGATCTCATCACCAAGAGGATAATCACGAAGGTCCTGCTCTTTTTCTGTTTGGTGAGAAATGCCTAGGTCTCCTATCTTTTCCTCTTCAAGGCCATCTCTATCTTCATCCATCTCTCTGCTGTTTTGACTATTTTCATCACTTTCCTCTTTGTTGTGACTGCTTCCTTCTTGACCTTGGTCTTTATCTGTGCCACTGTCATTGTTGTTTAGGCTTTTACTGTTTTTACTATTTTCCCTACTGCTACCTTCATCATTTTTGCTATCCTTACTATGCTTTAGGCTATTTGCCTCTTCCTTTTCACTGTTTTCTATTTGGTTGTCCTCATCATTCTTGTTGTCTTCACTGTCTTCCTGTTTGCTTCCTTCTTCCTCACTATTCTCTTTTTCTTCTTCATTAGTTTGTTCCTTGTTATCATCCATTTCCTCTTGACTGTTTTCTTTGGTAGCAATAGTGCTGTTTTGAGGCTCAGTAGTACTTTCAGGGCCACTACTGTTTTCTTCATTATTAGCTTTATTAGTGGAAGATGTTTATGCTTGGGAGGGTGACTCGTGAGAGGAAGGCAAAACTTATGCTGTAAAGGGCGAAGAAGGGGTATGAGGAGGATTTTGAGATGAAGATGGCATAATTTTCAATGGGATGGAAGATGAAGAAGTGAAGTCATCATGAGTGATAAAGGCTTCCCAAGGAATACCTTTTTGCTCCAGTTCATGAGTGACAATGATTTTGACAAGGGAGTGATGAAATAAGCTTGCCCTTTGCCGAGATGGAGGTTTCTTTTTCACAATGGTGGACATATTTTCAATACTTTTGTAGAGGAAATAAGGTAGGTTCAACAGCTTGGCTCGGGTGAAGTGCATAAGGAGCCGAATGTGATATGAGTAGACCCGGGAGAACCTACCCTCACAAGTAAAATATTTTATGACAATTTTCATGAGGAGGGCATACATATCTAGCATATGTGAAAAAGGGAAAATGGTTTTACATGCAGCTTGATAATTGGGCTTTAGAAAAGGCTGATAATGGGTTAAGTCAAGGTATGTCTGTTTAAACCATTTCTCTCCTATACAAGGATCTTGGTGGCTTTAGATATAGCTTTAGGAGTTAATTCAAAATTTAAACCTGCTATGTGAACCTTTTTCATGTGCAATCTTAGGGCAAACAACTCAGTTAAATGAGGATGGCTGCCAATTTCTTGTACTTTATTGCAAAAGTCAAAAATCCCAATTCTTGAAAACAGGATAAAACAGAGGAGGAAACAGTCAGTCTTGGATGTTTGCAGGCTCAAACCTATTGGGTTTACCTCCTTTCTTAGCTTGTCTTTTTGGCCTTTGAGGCTCATCACTTCTTTCTTGAGACATCAAGACTATTTCATCTCTTTTTTCAAATTTCAAATAAAAACCCCCTTGTAGATGAAATGAAGGTGAGGGAAAGTTTTCAAGAGTCTTAGGACCTCAAAACCAAGCTAAATACTCAAAAGAGAAAAGATTATGCTTTCATTTAGCTTTTTTCCTCAAATTGCCTTTAGATTCAACTCTAACCTTTATTGGGACTTTTGAAAATCAAAATTTGATGATGAGATATGGATTTGATGAAAAATACCTTGAGAAAACTCTTCCCCATGAAAAAGAACCAAAACTAGGTGAAAATAGGCAAATTCGGACTTTTGGTGAAAATCTGGTAATGCTGCACTTTCTCACTTAGGTGCGCAGCATCTGCACACCGGGTGGTTTATGCTTGCAAAAATGGGCATTTGTGCGATGGAGGTAGTGGCACGTGCACAGTGTCTGCACGTCGATTCGTGGTGGGCGCTATCTGCACGCCGGGCAGTGGTGGACGTTGTCTGCATGCCAGGAAAACGGCTGAATGTGCAACGCTTCTGCACAGGCGCATAGCGTCCATTGTAGATTTGTTCTGGGTGCATCTACAGGCGCGCAGCGCCAGTGTATAGGCGTGCAGTGTCTCGGATTTTCTGCACACTGCTTTCCTTTGACAATGCAAACGTCCTCCTCCTTCTTTTTGAAAACGAAAATAAATGGAGAGATGGTTGTTGGGGTTATTTATGTCCCCTTTTTGAAATGTGTTAGTGGGCAACCTTTTCTCCATTTAGTTAAAAAACACAATTCTTATTTTCCCTTTTCATTGTTTGTTTTCAATATTACGGCCTTTTTTAGCTGTTTGGAGCATATGAATGGGCTTAAGATGTTTTTGTCATTTGCAAGGTGGAATTCTCAAACAGAAAGCCTTCTTCTTATCAACAAGTAGGTGACTGTTTTCTTTTATGCAGCCCTCTTTCCTTCAAACTTTGTTTTTTTCTTTTTGGTGCAAAGGCACTCTCTGTTTTTTGAAAACCATAAAAAGTGACCTTCACTCATCTTTGAAAGATAACTTATTACAATGCTTACACCCTCTGCTGTTAATGAAGGAGGTGTTTCAAGCTTGTTTACTTATCTCTTCAAGCTTCTAAAAATGTCTCTTAAATCATTCCACTGTTGTGAGGATAATCAAACAAATTGTATTTTTCAAAGTAAAACATACCTGCTATTTGCTTCCTTTAGTGTGACTGTCCTTATGCATCAGTTTTAGTCTTCCTCTGATGGCGTCTCTGATGGATTGTTTTCTTGTCTGCAGGGGCATGGAAAAAGACAACTGTCCCTTTCCCATGATGTTTTGAGGCATAAAAACTATTCTAATGGTCTTTTTTCTAGAATTGCGCCATGTTTGTTTCACATGCTACTGATTTTCTAAGTTTGGGCCCAGAAACTTTGAAAGAGTAGAAAATTACCTCCTGAAGTGACATAAAGTGCTTTGTAGTATCCTCCAATTTGTTGTGCTTATTTTCCATGATAGATGATTTCTGACACTTTAGGAATCTTTGATTTATAGAGAAAAACTTGTGTTTCCGGTGTTCTCCAGCTCTTTATTTCCTTTAGTTTAAACAATCGACTGTTTTGACTGAAGCTCTTCTTTGGTGTTTCCCTTTTTGCTAGGTTTTGATTAGGACCAGTCATCATGACATCCCTGTAGAGATGTTTTTTGATAAAATGACTTAGTCTTCGCAATTTTTTCTGTTGGACCAGGAGAGGCCACCTTGGAGACTGCTTGAGTGCCTTCTTTTTTTTTAGAAGTATGACCATCTTTGATCTGTTTTTCTTGATTTCACCTTTTAGCTTTGTTGAAACATAAGTATATGACAGACATGATGGTGCATGACTTAGGGAGGACTAATAGGTTTGTTTGCAAGAGTTTTAGGAAAAGGGCACTTGACTGATAGTTAGAAAATAGATTTTTTTATCAAGACATAGGTTTTTCAGATATTCAACCTAAGCACCATCACCTATAAACCTAGACACTTTGTCATTACTTTTAAGGATTTCCTAGACATACTTAGGTCATCAATAGTAACTTGGGTAGTAGGAGGGTACAATGGAAAAACTTGTGTTATCTTAGCTAGGCAAATTTGTGAAATAGGGGGATTTTAAGCATAAGAGATAAGAAGCTTTACACAGATATGACAGTTATGGAAAGAGTAAAGCCTATCAGTCTAAGATGGGATTTTGATAGGATTACCAATTTAATCATAGTAGGTAAGAGAGGAGGGAAAAGTGAAAAATTTCTCTAAGGGGATTTCTAGAGGACAAAATGATTGTTTGAATTTGGTTTCTAGAAAACCTGGACAAAGCATATAGTCATCAAAACAGGTGAAAAATACTGATGACTAACAGCCAGCATGAAGAATATTTTGTGCAATAGCATATCCAAACATGTGACTGCCACATGCTCCAGAATGGTAGTCATTGAGGACTTTTTCAGATTCCTCAAGGGTTAAACACCGGTGGAGAACAGAATCAGCTCTGATGCGGTAGAGAGTATCTCTGACTATGTGATAAGGTTTTGAATGATGGTGGATGCGTCGACGAGCATCCTTCGTCAACTTATATCGGAAGGTGGAAGTCTGGAGATAGACGATGATATCACCATACCATGGATTGAGGGTTCTAATGAGAAAAAGAGTCTCTCTCAGAATGCGTTCCTCAGAACCAGATGGAGCAAAATCAAAAGGGAGAGAGCACATCAAATTGGCAAAAACCAATGATTTCTTCTATTTGACGGTAGTAAATTCAAAATCGAACTCTTGGAGGATAACAATCCACTATGAGTATTTTCCCCACAACAATTGTTGAGTCAATATGTAGGTCATGGGGTTGCAATCAGAAATCATAGTTACTGTGCACAGTAGAATATAATGGAGAAAACATTGGACGACTTGAGCAATAGCCAACACCAATTTCTTGACATGTGCGTAACTTGTTTCAGTATCAAGAAGATTATGAATCAAATAATAAATGACGTGCTCGTCACCATCATTGTCATCTTGC
Source organism: Pinus albicaulis (assembly GCA_034641835.2). NCBI lineage: Eukaryota > Viridiplantae > Streptophyta > Pinopsida > Pinales > Pinaceae > Pinus > Pinus albicaulis. The sequence continues at coordinate 595,680,657 of CM076569.1, read as the reverse complement.
ACTAGAACCATTACAATATTGCTAAATGCGGCAACCAAATAGAGTGAGTAGTCACGATGATAATTGGGAGTACACAACAGAGCAGCAATAATAAGCAATGTCTTCAGTGCATTGAAGGATTTTTGGGTGATCTCATCCCAGAGGAATGGGACGCCTTGCTTAAGTAATTGCGTGAATCCTTTCCTACTTCAACATAGTTCGATATAAAATGGCGCAGGAAATTAGATTTCCCTTGCAGACTCTGTAGCTGATGTAAAGAGGAAGGGGAGGGGAGATTGAAAATAGCTTCGACCTTGAGGGGATCGAGAGGAATTCTGTCTTTAGAGGTGATGAACCCTAGGAGTCTACCAGAATCAACGCAATAGACACACTTATGCGGATTGAGTCGAATGTTATATCATCTACAATGAAGAAATATTTTACAGAGATGATCTGGGTGGTCCTTACATTTAGCAGAATGAGCCGGAAGGTCATCCAAATAAGTTTGAACAATGTGATTGATATCATGGAAAGCGTACGACATTGCTCTTCGAAATGTGGCCCCAACATTCTTAAGTCCAAAAGGGAGCTTCTTGTAGGTGAAGGTACCCCAAGGATAGATAAAGGCAGTCTTGTGTTGATCAGCTGGAAGAATATTGATCTGGTTGTACCAAGAAAACCTGTCGATAAGGGAAAAGATCTCACTCCCAGCACATTCGTCGATGATATGGTCTATAAAAGGAGTGGGATAGTTATCCTTAGGGAAAGTGTGCCTTATATCACGCTAATCCACAAAGACACGAATAGTGCCTTGCTTCTTATCCACAGGAACAATATTAGAAACCCATTCTTTCAAGGGAATCAGATAAATGAAGCCATCTTTAAGAAGTTTTTCAACTTCTCTCTTGATGGCACCTGCCTTTCTAGGGTGCATGGGAAGAAGACGTTGGCAAACAGGGTTCGCACCAGGATAATTATGGATCTCATGCACAAATATACTCGGATCAATGCCGGGAATTTCTTCATAAGACCAAGTGAAAATGTCTTGAAACTCGTGGAAGAGACTAGTATAGACCTCGATCTCCTCAGGAGAACAGGTCACCCCAATGTGCATGTTCTCGACAACCCCCGGTTTAACAAAGATGTAAATAGGCATAGTTTGCATAATATTTTCCAGGTTACCTTCCATAAATACTTTATGTGTCAAGATGGGCATTTGAAGCGGATGGGAAGGAGCTTGGGAAGCGAACTTCTCGAGACAGGTAGACATGGCACCAAGGCTAGGCATAAAAGCAGAACGATGATGAATATCGTCCCAAGCAGGATCTTTAAGAGACATAGCTTCCACGATGGCCTCATCAGTGGGAAATATCTGACTTAAGGGATTAGGATAATCTGAAGCACCGATCCAAGGGGATTGAGAATATGTGTCAAGAGACACACTCAAAGGAGTATGATCAAAGGGAGGAGGAGCCGAAGCTGAAATAAGTTCATAATAATCAATTTCTATTGGGCTTAATGACATCGCGTTACCAAACGAATCAATCTACACGGGCGAAGGGACGATCCAAGGATCAAAAGACCTGGAGATCATGTTGACTTGAGAAGTATTGGGTGGAGGAAGAGAAAAAATACCCATGAGGGCAGGATCTTTGAAAAGACCCGGTCCTATGCTCTCATAAGGTGTAGGAATATGATATACATATGGAAAATTTCTCTTGAAAGACGTGGAAGTGAAAAAGGACAATTGATCGGCAGTGATGATCTTTCCTTTGTGCATAAATTGAAGAACACGAAAGAGATTGCATGGGACGCATAGCATGGCATGAGTGCAACTGTGACTGAGGAGAAGATTGTAATTGAGTTTGGTCTCAACGACTTCGACCTCAACATTAACCGTTTTCCCTGCTAAAGTAATAGGTAAACTGGCGAGAACACCAAGAGGGCGAGATTCCCTTCTGTCAAAAGCTTTCAAAGCATTTGGAGATTTATTGAGGGCTGGAGAACCAAGGGCTTTCCAGCATGCAGAATACATGATGCATGTAGATGCACCCTTGTCCACGACTGCTCGATGGATATTATTTCCATTAATTCCAACTTGGATGATTAGTGCAAGTTAGTGAGGGAGATGTGGGACAAAATTTTCCAAATCGAAAGTGATAAAGCTAGAATCGGCAGGGTCAATTCCGTTGATGGTAGATAACAAAGCTTTATGTTGCGACAAACATCTCTGAAGTACTTCCAATGCAAATATAGCAGATGGCGCCTGAGCGAAATCTTCAACAATACTTTAATGCTAAGCAGCATGGGCCTTGGGATTATAGGAAGACTTGCAGAGTACCCCTTTAGAAGGTGGTCGTACAACGGGCTCAGTACTGGGCCTTTTGATATGAAGAGTGCCAGAAGCAGGCAGGGCAGGAGGACCATCAGTGATTTCCTTCCCTGCTGCTTGACGCGGTTTGGTATAATCTTTCGATCGGGTAGCAATAGAGATGGGTGAAGGACCATTCATCATGAAACTTGAGAGCCAAATGGGGTGGAGGACTGAGGTTGCTCTACCATCTAAGTTTGTTGTGATGGGAATGGTTCTTTAAGAACAGCCGGAGTGCCTTGAGTGCCTGTGAGAAGTCGACTCACTTCAGCTCGTCGTGGACAGTCCTTGGTATAATGCCTATCGTCACAAATCAGACAAGGGTACTTAAGTTTGCATTTTGAACCATCATTAACATTAGGTTTTAGAGAATCTTGCTTCGTGGTATCAGCTTTGGCCTTACCTTTACCCTACTTCTTACCCTGGGAAGCTTTATCCGCCAGATTTGACTAGATGACATTTACTTCCGCAGTCTTACTAGGATTCGGAGGTGGTTGAGAAGCAGTATCAGTGGAAGAAGTATATTTTTTCTTCGCAGGATTCAAATAAGACTTTCGAGAAGTTCGAGACACAGAACCAATGATACTTTCGACAGATGGTGTTGCCGGTGCTTTGGTAGTTCCATGTTGCAGAGCATCGGGCAAGAGTTCATACAATGTGTCGGACTGAGAGTATACAAGATTGAGGTACTGGGCACGCGTAATGGCTTGTTCCTAACTAGCACATGCCCCCATAGTGATGTAATTTGCAATCAAACTGATAAAAGAGGTAGTGAACCAATCAGTTAGAAGTTGATCAGGAATCACAAACTTGATCAAAGGACGACGCCGCCTCCATTCATGAATATGATCGGAGATGTGAGTAGCCCGATCCTGTTTCAAGGATGCGAGGAGGTGCATCCCAATTTCCTACCGAAATGGTAACTGAAAGTGCATGAGAAATGCCATAGCAAGAGAGTTGAAATCTTGAAAGATGTCACGCGAGAGTTCAATATACCACTTTTCCATGGCACCAGTGAGAGTCCATTGGAAAAGACGTAGTCAAATGGAACCGTTGACCCAAGAGTTATAGGAGCACCAAAGATGGTAAGTTATAACATGCACTTGGGGGTCTTCTCTAGACTTGCTGTCAAATTTGGGATAGTCGCCAGGGATTTTAGTTGGAACTGGAGGCGAATATGGATTATGAAGGATAGGATCATTCGTCAACTTTGACACATCAGGTAGTTCCAACGTAGCGAGTAAAGGAAATTGCGAATTGAAAGGCATTATAGGCCCTTAATAAAGACTAGTATTGGGATTCCAATCAGGTTGGGAGAAATTCTAACCCCATATGTTTTGTCCCATAGGATTTTTTCCATAGGGGTTATAAGCCTGGTAATTCTGCCCATACACTAGTTGAGGATCAGGGTATTGATTATGAGCGAACTACTGAGGTCCTGTCTGAAAAATATATGGATTTTGTTGTGGAATATAAGCAGTGCCTTGGGGAAAACTATATACCATCTGAGATTGACCTTGAGGAATATAAGGTGGGCCCTGAGGCTACACGGGTTTCCCCTAGGGTGGAGGCTGACCCAGATGTTGCGGTTGAACAGGCTGCCTCTGGGGTGCAGGTTGGCCTGGTTGTTGGGGTTGGACAGGCTGTCCCTAGGGTACAGGTTGGCCTGGATGCTTAGAGCCATAGGGTTTTTCCTGAGGAAAAGGTTGGCCTGATGGTTGAGATGAGTCAGGTTTCTCCTGAAGACCAGGTCAGCCCGGCTGCAACGAGCCAAGTTGTCCTTGAAAAATAGGTTGGCCCGGATGAGTAGTAGAGGGTTGAGCTTGTTGTACAAAATTTGGGCCTTGCTAAATGTAAGTTTTGTTCTGTTGCACAGAAGGTTGTCCCTGAGATGGATAGGTTTTCCCCTAGGGAACATAAGACGCTCCCTGTTGAACATAAGGTTGACCAACAGGACCATAGGGTTGTCCCTGTTGTTAGGTAAACTTGACTCGGGATAGAGTCAATGTTGACTAGGGTAAATAGTAGTGGTTTTGGGCACATGGTTTTGTGCACCCATGGTTTAGAGCCCATGGTATTGCATGTAATGGAGCCTATAAAAGGGCCGGGAAGACTTCATTGTAATATAGGCCTGGAGGTGAGCGGTGAAGGCTCACTTGGCCGGATTGGCCAGGGTTGTGGCCAATGGTTACTGAAATTTAATTGATTGGGTTTTTCCCCGGAGTTTGGGGTTTTCCTGGATAAACATATGTGTTTATGTTTATGTGCTTTGTTGCTGGTTCTTTTTCATGATTATTATTCCTCTCAGTAAATGTTTTATTTTTGCAGTAAATCCTAACACCTGTTGGACCGAAGGTTGTCCCTATAGGTAGGTGAACTAATTGGGGCAGACAGGAATTTGAGGTGTCTAAAGATACAATGGACCTGGCGGGTTAGGCTTGTAGTGATAGATGTGATTTCCATGCTCATCATAATAATGTGGAGGATTGATGGGAGCTTGCGATTGCTGAGAACCCTGAGGGATATAATTCTGTTATTGAATGGCCAACATGTACTGATCATATGTCAAACCTTCAAAAATTGGATTAGAAGAGGTAGGTGCACTACCAGTAGGTTGGACTCCCGAAATGTGAGGCTGCGATCCACTCATGGCGGGCCCAACAGGTACTGTGGAAGTGATTTGAGTCATTCCACGAACAACATAAGATGGTGGTAATGACAGAATCACACTAACAAATGGTGCAGATGAAGCCACACAGACAGTGGGCTTGGTTGGGACAGACATAATGATCATCAACGTAATGGGAGTCGAGGGGGATGCACCCGATACAAACGACCCTTCTGAGGGAGCCGATGTACCCGAACATATTGGATTATGATACAAAAATGTAGCACCATAAATGATCTGACTCAACGAACGATAACCAACTAGGAGTGATAAACGTTGCGAGGATACATAAGGAAAATTCTCTAGAGGGATGTAATATTCCCAATTAGTCTTGGGCTAATTGGAATATTCATTTTTGTTTTATTACTTTGTGTAAAGAATAAAAGTGCAAAGGAGGTCCATAACACTCGTAAATAATGAATAAATCAATGCCAAATGTGAAAAGGCTAAATCTTGGCTGTTAAATCAAGCACCCTTAGGTGTGAAAGGGGATGGAACATTTTGACTGGGTCAACCTTGAACAAATCTACAATGCTATCATGGAGGAGTGGCCATCAATGAGGCACAACACAGTTTTAGATGGAGATGCCTTGTGTGAAAGAAGTGATCTCATTGGAAGTGGTTTAGGTTTTGCAAGCTCTTAACTTATAAAAGGAAGAGGATGGCAACATTAGAAGGTTGATTTTATGATTATCAGATTTCTGAATATATTGTCTGTTTAGACATATATCTTTCTCTTGCTGTTTAGAAGAGATTGAATGATGTTTAGCATTGGGTGTTCCTAGTCAAGAATCCCACCTCTTCCCATTGAGTAGCTCTTGGGAGAGTTTTTATTGCATTGTCCACTATCTGGCTAAAGGGAAAACTTCTTCTTTCAACTACAATGCAGATCCTGTTGAGGGTTTGGTTGTCTTTGCAAGCTGTAGCAAGTGGATACTAGATCTTTCAGAACTAGGCCATTTCAGTGCTCCTTTTCAGTTGAGGAGGCTTCTACTTCATTAGGAGGAGAGTATTGGAGGACTTGAGCTTCATTTTCAAATCTTGGCATGAGGCCAATCACATTTTGATCCCTATAGCGCAATTTTACTTCCAGATCTGCGTTATTCTTGTAGGTGCAGTTGCAGGGTGTTTTGGCACACCATTTGGAGAGTTGGTTTTCAAGTGTTAAGGATCTGCCCTTCACTTTGGAGATCTATTAGAGGAGATCAACCTATTGTTCATATCAGATCAGATCCACTTTCCAGATCTGAACATTTTAGTAGATCTGCAGTCTTAGATCTTAGACCTACAACTTGTACATGGTGTTTTGCTGAAAACTCCAAGGGGATACTTTAGAGGAGCTTGTATAGTGCATGGATCAGATATAGATCTAAATTTTTGTCCACATACTTGCTCTATATCTAATGTGTAATATACAGTTGTGTAGAGGCAATAAAATAACGTTGTAAGGCTTTTTCAGTATTTATACCTGGTTGGAGCCACTCATTTTGAGGATTTCTTTCATTGGAGACTTGTATTTTCTTGTTATGCATCTTATGGGCCACTTTTTACATACATTTTTATGCTATAATAACAAATGAAAGGTCTCCATATTGGCCTCCTACTATTTCTAAGATGATCTGTATTATTTTCTTAACATTCTGCATTGTATTGCTGGATTCCCCAATTGGGAATATTACAGTGGTATCAAAGCATCATCTTGGCACAACCTGTGCTTTCTAAAAGGCCAATATGTCTTCTGAAGAAGGAGAGCCTCTTACTGACAGAGAGAAGAGGTATCAAAAGAGAAGACATAGAAAGTTTGATTACACAAATGACATTGAAGACAAGGGTAAAGCCCCTTTATCTGGAGGTGAAGATGAAGATAAGGATTTCCCTAAATTCCTTCTTATAGCCATGCAAGATCTTGCTAGAGAGATCAAAGAGATGAGAATGGATAGAATCAAGGAATAACCCAAAGGATTTCATCTTGGAGAAGGCTCTATCATTTCTCACCACTGGAATGATCAACCAGTGCATTAGCCACAAGTTTCCCAAGGCTCTACCATGCCTACATTTTTGGCTATGGGAAATGAAGGGTTTCAAGAGCATGAATACCTTGAAGACTATTTTGAAGAATATGAGTCTTAAAATCAGAGATTCAAAGATCACTTGAGTTTTCAAGAGTTTTGTCAAATAAATGACAATACAAGACCAAGGCATCATCATAGAGGTGGTGGATTCATTCAGAATCATGATCAACACCACACCATGGGCATATTCTTTTTACCCAATTTTGATGGGTCATCCAAGTGTTCTACCAAATGTTGGGTAGAAAAACTTGACATCTACTTTTAGTTGAACAAGGTTATAGAGATGGAGGCTATCAAGATTGCAGCACTGCACCTTGAAGGTGAAGCACATGACTGGTGGTTCCATGGCTTGTCTACATTGGGTCATGCCAATGTGACTGCTTATTCAGAGCTCACTAGAAGTTTGGTGGAAATATTTGATAGAAGAGATCCAAAGGCACCATTCATGAGCCTTGCAAAGTTGAAACAATCAGGTAATATAGAAACTTACATCTCTGAATTTTTAATACTTTTTGTTATGGTTTCGGATTTGTCTGCAGCAAGAAGGGTGTACATGTTCATTGATGGTTTAGATGAACCTCTTCATGGGTTGGTTAAATCTACCAAGCCCACTACCCTACATGATGCTCTTGAAAGGGCTAGAGGCCTTCAAGATGCCTTGCCAAAAGCAAAGGCAACTTTTTAGCATAAGCCCTCTTTTCCTTCAAAGGGAAAGGAAGAAAAGGCTGCTCCTTCAAAGGAGAGCTCATACAAGAAATATCTTGATGATGATGTCCAGAGAGATATAAGAAGAAGGAATATTTTCTTCACTTTCCAAGAATCATGGGTTCCTAGACATAAATGTGCAGCTGGAAAATCACATTACATAGAGGTCTTCTCAGATTATGAGGAGGAAGAAGAAGATAAGCCAAGGAGAGATCACAACGCTGACATTGCAGAAGGAGAGCCAACACCATCAGGAGATGCGAGTGGAGAATTTGCTCCTATTGGAGGGGCTCTTCCATCTTTAAGAGGAGTAATTAAGTACTTGGACTTAAGAGTTCAAGGTTCCATCTTGAATCAGAGGGTTTTTGTTTTGATTGATAGTTGGGCTACCCACAATTTCATTGATGCCCAACTAGTGCAAAGGAGGGCAATACCCACTGATGCTTTTGAGGGATTCTCTATTTGGTCCCAGGAGATGGAAAAATGCAATGCATGCATTATGTACCATCCTTATCAGTCACCATGGGGACATATACATTTATTTATCACTTTTTTGTGGTTGACATACGTAACACCAATGTGATATTGGGTGTTCAATGGTTGATTACATTGGGGAAAGTCACCACTGATTGGGAGGCTTTGCAAATATAATGGGTGGATAAGAAGAGTGGTGAGACTCAAATGATCAACGACATGCATACATATCCCTCACATACCACTTCCACACAAAGAACAGAGATGGATTTGCGCAGTGGAAGCAGGGACCTTATAGTCCCATCCATCATGCTCATGAGATTGTTGCATGGGACACTATTATCTAGTAGCAAAACACATGGGAGGCCACTTTTTTCAGATTTTGTGGGAGATGTCTCACAACATGATGCTCCAAGCATAGATGCAGGAGGGATGGGAGCCTTAGAAGATAGTGATACAATGCTGGGAGTCTTGAGTAGGCTTAAGGAGGAGGGAGATCTTCTCCCAACATCATCATTACCCACTCTCATTTTAGATTCTACGTTGTGGGAGGAGATGCATGGAAGGTATGACCTTCCAAAATATACCTTTGGCATGGGAGATTTCAAGGAGGAGAGCAGCCATATGATAAAATTTTTTATTGATATATCATCAACACTGTCACTATGGGAGGTTGATCCATATTGGTAATCCCAACTGTTGGTGGATTACTCCAAGGATTTGTATAGATGCATGATACTTGATGACTAGCTACATGAAGAGGGCTATTCAGTACAAGAAGGAGTCATCTTTTATCATGGTAGGATCTTCTTGTCTAGAGCCTCCAAGCTGAAGGAGAAGTTACTACAAAGGGCCTATGAAGAGTTCTGTTTCAGGCATACATATTCCATGAGATTCTACAACATCACCATGAGAAGCTACACTTGGAAGTGCTTTGAAGGAGAACTATATCAGCATTTTCAAAGATGCATGTACCATGTGGAGATGGGGCAAAAACATAACTCTATAAAAGAGTTAATTTAGCCATCTATTTCTCTTTTTGAGGAAAGGGACTAATCTATGCACCACTCCATTTGTTTAAGGAGGAACTTTGGTGAAGAATATGCTCATGTAAATAATGTTTCATTTGATTATTGTTTGCATTCTTTCACCATGTATATGCAGGCCATGAATCCAAGGAGGAGTATTGTACCTTATAAACTTCATGGCCAACTTTGTGCCACAAAAATTTCTGAATATGGCCACTCCCTTGGAGGACAAAGGGGGATTTTGTTTCATGATGGGTGCATTCCTCAAGCACCTAATATATCTCACACTTTCAGCCATAGTGAGATGACTTGGACAAAATGTAAGTGGTGGGGAAACCACTTACCACATCATGATCTGATGCAGTCAGGAGATGCACTATGTTGGTTTCACATGTGGGACTATGACCCACCTCCATATGCACAAATTTCTATTTGTATGTATGTAGTTTTGATACCATACATGGATTATGTACTTATACTTTTTATGGGAATGTATGGAGGGAGGATGGGAGGTATGTATGTGCCATATGGGATGGAGATTCTCCATGTATATTATGCTACATGTTTCAGGGAGAATATTGGTCAAACCATGTTTGTTTCATTTGAGATACTATCTCCTTATGGGATGGATTATTTACATCTCATGAGAAATTTGGAGGAACAATTCATGGAGGGATGGATTGGTGAAAAATTAGCTTATGGAGGAAGCTTATCACACGTTGGTGTCACCAATGGAGGAGGAGAAGAATTGAAACACTCACCTTGTCAGCTGCTTGAGGACATGCAACATTTGGGAGGGGAGGACTGTAATATTCCCAATTAGTCTTGGGCTAATTGGAATAATCAATTTTTTTTTTTTATTACTTTGTTTAAAGAATATAAGTGCAAAGGAGGTCCATAATACTCCTAAATAATGAATAAATCAATGCAAAATGTGAAAAGGCTAAATCTTGGATGTTAAATCAAGCACCCTTAGGTGTGAAAGGGGCTGCAACATTTTGACTGGGTCAACCTTGAACAAATCTACAGCCCTGTCATGGAGGAGTGGCCATCAATGAGGCACAACACAGTTTTAGATGGAGATGCCTTGTGTGAAAGAAGTGATCTCATTGGAATTGGTTTAGGTTTTGTAAGCTCTTAACTTATAAAAGGAAGAGGATGGTAACATTAGAATTTTGATTTGATGATTATCAGATTTCTGAATATATTGTCTGTTTAGACATATATCTTTCTCTTGCTGTTTAGCTGAGATTCAATGCTGTTTAGCATTGGGTGTTCCTGGTTGGGAATCCCACCTCTTCCCATTGAGTAGCTCTTGGGAGAGTTTGTATTTCATTGTCCACTATCTGGCTGAAGGCCAAGATTCTTCTTTGAACTACAACGCAGATCCTGTTGAGGTTTTTGTTTTCTTTGCAAGCTACAGTAAGTGGAGACTAGATCTTTCAGATCTAGGCCATTTCAGTGCTCCTTTTCATTGGAGGAGGCTTCTACTTCATTGGGAGGAGAGTATTGGAGGACTTGAGCTTCATTTTCAGATCTTGGCATGAGGCTAACCATGTTTTGATCCCTATAGCGCATTTTTGCTTTCAGATCTACGTTATTCCTGTAGGTACAGTTGCAGGGTGTTTTGGCACACCATTTGGAGAGTTGTTTTCGAAGTGTTGGGGATCTTCCCTTCACTTTGGAGATCTATTGGAGGAGATCATCCTATTTTTCATATCATATCAGATCCACTTTCCAGATCTGAACATTTCAGTTGATCTGCAGTCTTAGATCTCAGATCTACAACTTGTACATGGTGTTTTGCTGAAAACCCCAAGGGGATTCTTTAGAGGAACTTGTATAGTGCATGGATCTGCTATAGATCTAACTTTTTTTCCACATACTTTCTCTAGATCTGATGTGTAATATACAGCTATGCAAAGGAAATAAAATAAATTTGTAAGGCTTTTTCAGTCTTTATACCTGGTTACAACCCCTTATTTTGAGGATTTCTTTCATTGGAGACTTGTATTTTCTTGTTATGCATCTTATGGGCCAATTTTTACATACATTTTGCTGCTATAATAAGAAATGAAAGGTCTCCATATTAGCCTCTTGATATTTCTAAGATGATCTACATTATTTTCTTAACATTCTATATTTTATTACTGCATTCCCCATTTTGGAATATTACAAGGGAACTTATAGTCTCCCGTAGAAACATAAGCCTCTTCACTACTGATGGGACTCATAGCATCCATGTTGGATGAAGACATGTTGTCGGCGAAAAGGCAATGAGCGGTGGCAAGTAAAGCATGTGTTAATGGAAATTAAAGTGGTTATGAGGTAAGAGGAGGATATTCTTCTTCATCCCTAAAACCAGCCCAAACGTTCAGAGGTTGCGAATTGATATCAAATGGTTCCTCAGGAGGAGATCTATTAGCAAGGGGTAGAATACTCAAAATAATAGAAAGTAAGTAATGTATAGGCCTAGTAGGCTGAGGTGCCTCCGAAGAAACTTAGGGAGAAGGATCTCCACTACGAGGTAATGAAGGGGATGATGAAAATGGTGATTTCGCCACCGTGACTTTGTCTCAAAATTAGGAGAGAAAATAGATAAACAATTTGAGGCTTCAAGACCAAACACCAAGGAATTACTTAAGAAAAAGCCAAGAAAATATCTTTAATGGGCGTGTGATCATAGGAAATTCATTTTATGACACTGAAACAAAACTCTGCCTTTTCATATTTTAAGAGTCAAGAAAAAGGAAAAAGGTGACTCTAGTCACTTTCAGGTTGAACGAGCGCAAAAGGATAAGTGCTCGATGATCTTTTCGATTTTAGAGAGTTACGAAAAGACCAAAATGACTACTCAGGAAATTTTAAGCAAGAGGGTGTACCAAGCTTCCGTGAACGGCAATGTACACCTTGGTGATCAAATGAAAGGGAAATGACCAAGGACTTAACGTATGTGCAGGCAGTCTCCCCGAATGCTCTGTTTGGTGCATCATGGTTACAGGGCAGCAGACTCGACTTCCTATGGATAAAGGTTGCAACCTATGAGGGTCTCCCTTTATATACTCGACGGTACGGGGAGCACAAGTCTGTGCCAGTGATGTCTATTGCCAAATGGTGAACAACAACTACTAGGTTTAATGACGCTGAAACACGTCACTAGCCTAGACCTCTAAATGTGGGCATTAGGTTTCAATGCTTCCTTAGGTTGATTGAGTTAATTTTAAAGTTGATCTTGAATTAATGTTGCAATTTCAAGGCCCTACTGAATGTGATATCGAATCTCTAATGCACAACTACATGCGAAAGAACATCATTCCAATTCGATGAATAGCTAGCTAAGAGAGGGATAGTAGTTCGCAATGATGCAACAATCAATCGAATACCAGAGGAATTTTTTCTAATGCATCTAACACAACCAAAGCAAAAAACGAAAAGATCTTTCCTTGTTCACTAAAATCTACTAATGCGAAAGAACATTTTTCATTTTCAAACCAAGAGAAAGAATGAAAATTTTGTTCTTTTATATGAATGAGAAGCAAAATGAGTTGTTACACTAAAAGACAAAATGAATACTAGTTTTGAGAAACTCGAATGAAATGATCCAAAAAAAAGAGACCAATTCAACATGAACATCAAACACACTCAAAACAAAGACGCATTCCTTCAAGTAAAAAGAGGACTTTTGAATCGATTGAGTGAGCAATGTGATATATGCTCAGGGTGACAGATGGAAGGTCGAATAGACACCAAAATGACAGTTCAACGACCCAAAAACATGTAGAATTGAAAGAAAAGATCAAAAAATCAGTCAACAAGATGAAAAGATGAAAGACTATACTGACTCAGACTCAATCCAGAAGGCTCAGTGAAGAGATGGCTAAACAAATGGCAAAAGTCACCTAGAAACCCTAGGATGAGAACCCACACTAATTGAATGAGGGGCAAACAAATGAAGAATGAGATAGGAGAGTCAAAGAAATTCAAATGGACTAATTCTACAGGAAAAACCAATCTAGAGGCAAGGCACATTGGAAAAAAATCAAGGAAGAGGCCCAAATCCAAACCTACAAGAATCAGCGTGATTGTGAAACTGTAATCCATGTTGAACAAGGGAAGGCACACCTATAAAACATGAAATAAGTGCCAATTGGCATGACTGTTCAAGAAACAATAGCGCCAAGCTAGAAAGCTATGGAAAGGATAAAAAACCACTGAGAAAAGGCCAGAATTAACACTCTGAGACTAATTATGATGGTTGGAAACATTGAGACAAGAAAAACAAAGAAGAAAAGCGGTAATACCACCAAAGTCAGACAAACATGCAAAATACTAGACAAACAATAAGAGATGACAAACATACTGATCCCTAGTATGGTTTCTAACTTGTTGAGTAGGTAAATCCCCTCTATGGATAGAGACGATCCCTCTAGCCCTTGGGTGGGTCTAGCAACAAGGGAACATGCTAGACTTTTAGACTTCTAGCTTATAAATGAAAAATGAGTTGGGATATATGACCTACCTTGGTCCAACACTCTCATCGTAGCTTGCATCAATGGTCCTCTGATATTTGTCTTCACACGTCGTGGTCCATTAGTGATAATGTGCGTGTACCTGCACAAGGATCAAGTGAACGGTGACAACATACAAAAATGTACTTTCATCTATAGCTATTCGATTGGTCAAGGAGAATAAAATTTTTTTCATATGCCTACACAAAAAATTGGAACAAAAAACCCAGTCATGTATTAATGATAGAGAAAAGAAGTTTACAACCTGAATGCCTTGACGTTGCATCCTCCTTCGATGGGTTTAGTCAGGCGCGTCTCAAGCGTTCGTTGGGGATTGGACTTGATGAGGCAACATGCCTAAACTCTCTCTCGACAAGGGGTTCTTCTTTGCCTTCTTCTACACTCCAGCTATAGTAAGGATTGTTCAACTAGCTGAAACAAGGTGAGAAGGAAGTATTTATAGGAGAGGAAGAGGTGGTTTGGGATCCCTTATTAGGTGAGGACTTATCCCTTTGGGGAGTTGCACAATTGCAGGAAACAAGAAGCCAAAGGGAGGACTTCGAAATTATTCAGTCGAACAAACCATGATGACTCTGCTCATGAAGTGGTTAAGCATGGAAAATTCATTTCTATTTTTAAAAAAAATTCCAAAATTAGTTCAGCGCGGGTGCCCCACTGAGACAGAGCGCCAATGGGCACAGGGCTTCTCTATGGGTGCGAGGCCATAACTTCCTACCAACACTGACCCAAAATCACATGTTTTTGAGAGTCTGCTTGAGGAATGATCAACAGAGGAAATGTTCTTGACATGCCAAGGGATGCAATGACACTTATGGCAAGGTATGGAAATACACATAAGTCACTAAAATGGTCGTCCAATGTTCGGGATGGGGATTGCAGGGACGACGACAAAATATTGTGTAACAGTTACAGTGATGGGGGTTGTTTGTTTGATTGATTGTGTGGTTGGAAAGATAGAGCTGCAAGGACTAATCCATTGGGCTATGGAGTCAAAAGGCTGGAATGAAACATCAACATCAAGAGCATCATAGGGCAAGCTAACTGTGCTAAATGGATCTTAGAGCTGTATGAATTATGAGGTGAAAGAGATAGTAAAGTTCAGTGGTGACTAAAGAGTAGTTAAGAATTATTTAATCAGACTTCAGCAAAAAACATTAAGATTGTAAATGCACACATAATTAAGGTGCTCCGACAACAAATATTAATTTAAAATTTCCGATTTATAATAAGGTGAACAGATGCACAACAGGGAAAACAATGGAAACATTTAAAAAAAGAAGTAACACATCACCATTTTAACACAGCTTAAGAATCCTAAAAACAGTCTTTGATTATTGATGTCCAGCTCCAAAATTATAGTGCTCCAATATAGTAGTTCTTACAATGCGGGGGCTAACAATATCCAACCCTTCATAATAGAAATTCAAGCAATATTTAACTAAAACTTGAGACGTTTTCCGTAATCTACTTTGGCAGAGTTCATTAATTACAAAAAAACTAAAATTAGACAAGTGTGGCCATGCAAGGCCTGAGCAAAGAAAATCTCTGAAAAAACACCGCATGTAGAATTAATTTTGGTAACTCTTCAATAATGGAAAACTTAGGCGGCTCTTTTTAAATCAAAAGTAGGCTTGAAGGAGGCATGTGATGATCTCGAAGAGGCAACGAATGATGGATCTGACATCTAGCCCTGATTTTAAAAAAATTAGCGTTGGGTAATTAAGTCTGGAGAAGGGCTAGCCACTTTACATAGATTGGTGATTGTGCCGTTGAGTTTGCTGCCTTTTCCATTTTACCGTTATAACATAACAAGTTTGGAAAAATGCCTTGCCCGACTTGACCCTTGGTGTCTTTGTGCTACCCGAGTCCCTTCTACCATGTTCCACCCTTTTTCAAAGCAAAACAGTGGAAAAATTCATATACTCGGACCTGAAAATTTTTAGATTTTATCTTGGAGCTGCATCGCATCCATGACAACATCGCATTTCGTAAGTTTTGAAATTTATGATATAAGAAAAGGAATCGGTGATGCGATGCGAAGTGGGAGGTGACATGGAGGGAAGGTGGGACCAACTGCATCGTAATTGAAAATCTTAAGGTTTAGCTATAAGCACGGGGGAGTAAACTCTAAAATATGCGAAGTGCGAAGCGCGGGGAAAAATGAGTGACGTGGCATGTAAGGTGAGACCGATTGCATCGCAAATCACAAATATTTAACATGAAGAAATAGAGGTAAAAGTTGAAAAATGAGAAGTTCGAAGCGCGGGGAGAAAGGATTTGATGTGGAGGGAAGGTGGGACCCGACCGTAGCCCGCAGATCACAACCTTTAAGTTTTTGTTATAAGTGCCGGAGGTTAACTACTAAAACATGTGAAATGTGATTTGCGCTATCAGAGGATGATGTGGCAAGGAGGATGGAACCCACTGCATTGGCAGAGTTATAAAGCAGCGAATGATTTCAGCGGTAAGGTAAATTTTATGATGTTTCATATGATATGTCAATGTATTTCAATGCATTTCAAATGAATGTGAAGTTGGGGGTGGAGTTGCTATGGTGGGGCCAATCGCATCACAAGTTAAATGAAATACATTGCGGATATTTCAAACGTTAAGTTAAAAAATGTGCAATGCGATATCGCACATCAACGATCATAGGTTTATTGTTTGGAAGAATGGAATAAGTTGTACTTTTCGAAATGTGATGGATAGTGGGGTAAGGGTGACGTTTTAGGGAGAATGGCCCCACTTTGATCGCAATCGAGGAATAGGGAAAAGCAGAGGTAAAACAATGATATAGTTGTGAAAAAGGAAAAGTATCAAGATAAAGTGGAAAGGCGAAGAAAGGTAAAGTTTAATGATTTTTTAAGGGAAATGGAATGAAAAGTAAGTGTGGCAGGCGAATCGGTCCCATTTCATCACATATCGCATTTCGCTGATTTTGACAGTTACCCTTGCACCCATCTTGAAAAAATTGCGATCTGCGATTGTGATTGAATCTCTGTCATTGATTGTTGCTCAAATCCAACGATCCTCACTACTCCCTTGTTGTGGTTTTCTAACCTTGTTTCTTTGGTTGCGCCTGTTTGTTTCTTAGTTGTTCGTAGAATACTTGCCCCGTGTTCATGACTCAACTTGCTTTAGCATTCACGACTCGACCCAAATGCGTGCACGACTTGACCAAATCATGTTCAAGACTTTTCCCTTACTATTTTCCTGCCTTAATTTCTTCTCTGCTGCCTTTGCTTCCTTTTATTCTAATGTTTCTCCTTTTTTAACTATAAAATTTGGGTGTTAATAGTTGAAGAAGGGGTTTGAAAGAAGTAAGGTGTAGAAATTTAGAACATGGAGGAAATGCAGGGCATAGAGAGTGAATGAAATGGAATGAGGGCAGAAATGAAGTTTGATCACCATCACACCTTATAAACAACACTTTCTTCCTTCTTTTCTGAAAATAATTGACATCCATAGAAAATCATTTTAAGTCATGAAAAAATCTAAGCAATAATCAGTCACCTGGTGATAATGTGAAATACAGGGATCTAACATGTTCTAATCTTGTTATCGTTCTGACATGCACTATGATAATCATTGTTATCATTCTTATAGGAGGAGTGAAAGGGGATATTTTCCAGATGATTTCAAGAAAGCAAAGCCACCTAGCTTTGATGGGGATTTGACGAAGCCGGAGGATGCAAAGGCATGGCTACTTGGGATGAAGAAGCTATTTGAGATGCATGAGTACACAAAGAACATGAAGGCCAAAATATCTATCTTCAGCCTCAGATGTAAAGAAGAAATATGGTGGGAAGATGTGAAATGGGTCAGAGACATGAGGACAAAATACTTGAGTTGGCATGAATTCAAGGGACTTTTAAAAAAAAAATACTTGTCAGAGAGGTACTACGACAACAAAGCCAGGGAATTATGTGAGCTAAGGATGGGATCGATGATAGATGAGGAGTACATGAACAAGTTCTTGAAGTTATTGAGGCATGTACCATATCTTAAGGGTGAAAATGTTACAAGAAGTTCAACGTAGTTAGACAGGGACATGGGTCACAACTTGGAGGGAAGCATAATAAAGGTGATGGTAAGGGATAATTGTAGTGTTGGACATGTGGCAAGGAGAGTCTCAAAAGGGACTGTCCATAGAATCAGGGTGGTGGGCCTTAGATCTACATTGCACAGGAGGCACGAAGTATTGGGGATGTTGGGTAGAGAATTCCTCTTATCTATGGAAAATTGGATAATAGGCAAGTGGATCACCAGAAATCCATTATCGAGATGTACGATAAGATTTGTGATCAAGTTGTTTCTATTTTGATTGACCCTAGATATAATTATAGTTATGTTAACCCTGACTTGGTGGATAAGCATGGTTTGAATAAATAAGTGCATGTTGAATCTTGGTTAGTACAATTGGCTACAGGTACAAAGAAAATATTTCATCATTGGGTAAGATCTTGTGCATTTGAGTTGAATGGTATTCCTACAACAACACGTTTGAATATATTGTCGTTGGGATCATATAATATGCTTTTGGGTTTGTATTGGTTGTATCTTCATGGAAATAAGGTGGATTGTTATGAAAACGCTATTGAGTGTTTAGATGACAATGGAGAACAAAGGATCTTGTATGGTAAGAATAAAGAAATACGAGTTAGAATGGTGACGACTATGTACACAAAGCGTAGTTGCAAAAAAGGGCATGTGTTATTTGTAGTGCATATTTCTAGTGATAAAGGTAAGGAGGATGAGGATGTGGAGGTATTAAACATGTATATGATATTGCAGTAGTGTCAAGATGTGTTACTAGCAGAGATTTCATATTTTCCACCTCATGGAGAAGTGGAATTCTCCATTGAGTTGGTACCAGGGGAAACACCAGCATCAAAGGAACTGTACAGGATGAGCACTCCAGAGTTAGTAGATTTGAAGTTGTAGTTGAAGGGAATGCTTGACAAGGGATACATTAGGCCTAGTGTATTGTTGTGGGGTGCACCAATGTTGTTTGTAAAGAAGAAGGATGGTACTCTTAGGCTATGCATTGATTACAGATAGTTGAACAAGGTAACCATCAAGAACAGGTATCTGTTGCTAAGGATTGATGTCTTGTTTGATTAGTTGAAGGGAGTAACAATGTTCTCGAAGATTGATTTGAGATCACGATATCATCGGGTACGCATCAAAGAAGAGGACATCTACAAGACAACTTTCTGGACCAGGTATGGGAATTATGAGTTTTTCGTAGTTCCATTTGGTTTGAATAATGCTCCAACTACTTTTATATGCTTGATGAATAGTGTATTTCATCCTTATCTGGACAATTTTGTTATTGTATTCATTGATGACATCTTGATATATTATAAGAATGAGGAAGAGCAAGATGAACACTTAGGAACAATATTGATATTGCTAATAGAGCATCAATTATATGCCAAGCTTAGAAAATGTAGTTTATTTCAGATAGAGTTACATTACTTGGGGAATGGTTTTTCCAAGGAAGGCATAACAGTGGATCCAGGAAAGGTAAGGGCTATCATGGCGTGGGAAACTCCTAGAAATGTGGATGAGTTAATATCATTTATGGGGATAGAAGGTTATTATAGGAGTTTCATCAAAAAATTCTCTCAGATTGCATATTCTATTACGTCACTAGAGAGGCAAGGTAAAAAATTTGAATGGACAGAGGAATGTGAAACTAGTTTGAATAGTTGAAGAAGCTGTTGACAAATTATCCAGTGTTAAGGATTGCAGATATAGACAAAGAATTTATGGTGTGTAAAAATTCTTGCAAGATAGGACTTGGTGGATTCCTTATGAAGGAAGGACAAGTAGTATGCTATGAGTCAGGGAAACTGAATGAGTGTGAGAAAAAATATCTGACACATGATCTTGAGTTGGCAGTGATCATCCATACATTGAAGATGTGGAGGCACTATCTTCTTTGCATGAGGTTTTTATTGATGAGTGATCACAAAGGATTGGGGAACCTATTTTACCAACTGAATTTGAATTCCAAGCAAGCTATATGGTTGGCCACGATCAGTGAGTTTGACTTTGAGATCAGGTACATCAAGGGTAAAGAGAACAAGGCTTCTGAGGACATCTAGACATGATTCCATTATGGCTGTGGTAGACAGGTTGACAAAGGTAGCACATTTCATCCTAGTGAAGTCTACTTTTTTAGCTGATGATGTAGCATAGGTATTCATCAGAGATATGGTGAGGTTTCATGTTGTTCCAAGGAATATTCTGTCAAACAAGGATTCTAAGTTCACTTCCAAGTTTTGGAAGGATCCGTTTGCAGGTTTGGGGATATAGTTTGCCTTCAACACAACTTATTATGCACAAAAATATGGATAGACATATAGGGTCAGCAAGATTTTGGAGGACATGTTGAGGATGTATGTGATGCATCAACATAATGAATGGAAGGATTACCTTCCGTTGGTTGAGTTTCCTTACAACAATGGGTACTAGGAGTCACTAAGGATGAGTTTGTTTGAGGAACTCTATGGGTAGAGTTGTAATAATCCCATCAGTTGGAGTGATCTAGTGAACAGGGTGTTGATAGGACTCAATATGTCCGCAGATATGGAAAAGAAAATGCAGGTAATCAAGAAGAATATAAATACAACACAATATAGACATAAAATATATGAAAATAAAAACAATATGTTTAAGGGGTTTTAGGTTGTAGAACATGTGTACTTGCACGTCAAGCGCAAGAAGAGATCCTTGAGGATTGGATGATGTGCCATGCTGGCACCTAAGTTTTATGAAGCTTCCAAGATTCTTGAAAGGCTTAGACCAGTAGGCTATTGACTTGCAATGCCTTTGACGATGAAATTACATGATGTTTTCCATCTGTCATTGCTTATGAAGTAAGTTAAATATGTTTATCACGTGATTGATTGGTCTATATTGTTGGTGGAGCCAGAAGGAGAATTCCAACCGCAACCATAATGTATTTTACAGATAAATATGCTCATGCTCCAAAATTGAGCAATAAAGCAAGTTGAAGTCTATTGGAAGCACTTTGAGCCCGATGAAGCTACATGGGAGATGACAGATCAGATTCAGGCTATGTATCCTTCTCTATTCACTGGTTGAATGAATTTTTTTGGTATATGTTTTGGTATATGTACATATGTATATGGATGTAAATACCACTATGAGCTATGTTGTAAAGCTCCAACAAGTGGTATGGGTGTCATGTAATTATGGTTGTCATGTTGGTTTGCTTTTGAGTAGGATGATCATTGTAAATATTGCATCGAGATAAGTTAAAAGGCTCCATGGGAAATATGTTTTTCTTTCTGCAGTCTTGTACCAAGAAAGATAGAACCTTTCAAGATGCGGACAAGTGATTTCATTCCACTTGAACTTCGAGCTAAATCATTAGGTGACCCCTTCTTTTCACCAATCCCTATTTATCATGTTCACATTTTGATCTGGCTGGTTCTCATGTAAGTTTACTTATATATATATGCTAAAGGTGGAAGGAAATTGGAATGCACAGATGAGCCTACAACACCGTTCTGGTGGTGAAGCCCTTCCTCGGGGACTACGCGTTCCTTCTATCTCGTGTTTCATACCAGGGAAATAGCTCCAATTACGGGCCCAATCCCCCTGTCAAAATTCCATGTAATAAAGTTAATAATGGAAAATTTCATGGGACACATATTTCAAGTTGAAATTTGGGAACATCCTAGTGGGTGTTCATTTGGTTTATTATAGTTAAGGGAAATTGGTAAAGGAAATGGAAAAAGATTTGGAAAGAAAAAGTGACATTTATTTATGAAAATAATGGAAATTAGGAGAAAAGGAAGGTCAAAGGTCAAATGTTTCATGTGAGAAGGAAAATGATGGAAAATAATGGAAAATGAAGAAAATAGAAACCTCATTAATAAAAAGGCTTATGAGGATAAGCCGGTACCTTTTTGTCAGTTCAGTTTTGGAGCTTTCTCTCTCTCTATTCTCTATCTCTCTCTCACACTCTTGGACACTTAGAGAATTCTTGGAGTACTCTAGAATTTGATCAAAAAAGCAAAGGAAGGAGAAAAAAGGCAAAGGGAAGCACAAATCAAGCAAGGAAGAGAAGGATCAAGCAACTACAATAGGATTACTTGCAGGTATCAATTTTCATGTGTGTTTCCTTTCTAGATTTGGCATGTATGGTACATGCATGTGTGTATTTGGTTCTCTTGTTGTCAATGGCATGGGTTTTTCTAGTGTGATAATGATTTTCAGCCTTACTTTTCCATTTCCGAGTAGCCATGGTGTGATGGGTTCTCTTTTACTTAGTTAAGTTGGATTTCTAGATAGTTGGAATACTGTTGCCTTTCTCCATTTTTATTTTTTCTGAGCTTGTCTTTAAGCGCCAACTTCCTCTGGTCACTTCTGCTTTGGAACAAGTCTGTCAAAGCCTTCCACATTAAGAATGGAGTGGCTTTCCCGTGAAGGCTGGACACAATGTGGTCCTTCACACCTTCCAACAGAATCCTTCGACACTTTTCTACCTTCTTTTTCCATGTGTCAAGTGCAGCTGCATCGCTAGAAGCAGGCTTCGGAATATCAACATCTATGAACTCCTTCAACCCATTATGATCCAACACCACCTCCATCCTGTCCTTCCATTCTATGTAATTCGAGCTGCCCTCAAGGGCATACTCCAATCATAATCCGTTGAAAGACATTTCAATGAGTGCTCAACTTTGACACCAAGAAAACACTGCAGCAAATTCGAATTCACAACTATAGTCACAACTGATAGTCACACTTGCTCTTTCACCAATCTCTCCACTGAGTCTCCACTGATTTGTCCTACACTGTAGTTAACTGTTGTCTCTGTCTAGTTAAATAATGAGTTATTATTTAGTGAATTAATTTAACTAATTAATTCACTCAACTCCATTGAAAGTATTAATCAGTTAGAAATAGACACAATCAGTTCAATTGAGTTTAACTCCACAAGTGTAGTTAAACTAGAAACCAACTCCACCAAATTCTGCCACTTGAGTTCTAACTGAAGTCCTCCATGCATGAACCACCAGTAGCTCTAGGAATTGCATAATTCATTCAGCTAGCTGATTTGAACAATTTGTTAACTGAATGTCAGTGCTCCAAGAGAATAAGATAATTTTTAGAGTCCAAATATTATTAAGAGCTAATAATATCCGACATGTCTATTTTTAGACTGGCAGTCTAAAAATATACTTCGCCCAAAATGTCTAAAAATAGAAGTCCATCTATTTTTCCAACTTGACCAACCATCCATAAATAGCATCCTGCAACTCATAGAATATGATCGACATGTCTAAAGATAGACATAGTCTAAAAATATACTTTGCGCCAAAAATAGCCCACAGTGCCCACTTAGTGAAGGCGACTCTTTTCACTAAGCTCATCATCTTGTTGAATCTCAACACTCCCTCTTAACAAGATAGGGATTATCTACCACCCCGATCCTGTCTGTATGGTATTCGAATTTTCTCCTAGTGAGTGCCTTTGTCAGAATATCTGCATCCCGATCTTCCGTAGGAATGTAAGAAAGCAACATGATCCTCTGCTGCACACAATCTCTGATATGATGGTACCAGATGTCAATATGTTTAGATCTATCATGAAATATTGGATTAACCGAGAGTTTAATGCAACTCTGATTATCACAATATATCACAGTAGGATCTAAATGAGAACCTAACAAACCGACCAAGATCTTCCTCATCCATATAGCCTACCATGCAGCCAAACTTGCTGCCATGTACTCGGCCTCCGCTGAACTGAGTGCCACAGATGTTTGTTTTCTGTTGTACCAAGAAAATACTGTAGATCTGATATTGAAAATACCTCCAAATGTGCTCTTTCTGTCCGTTGGGTTTCCTGCCCAATCTGCATCCGTGAAGCCATGCAGCTTCACCTCATGCGACTGTCTGTACCACAATCCATACTTAGATGTGCTCTTGAGATACCTCAGGACATGCTTGCTTGCCTTCCAAAAGAGCTTGGTAGGCTTCACCATCGCTTGTGAAAGCTGGTTCACAGCATAGCATATGTCCGGTCGTGTATTGAATAAATACATAGTGAACCAACCAACTGTCGATAAATAGTGGCATCCACTACCTTTGTTGATGTAGCATCCTCCTTCCTCCAACCACCAGGAAGAGGAGTGTCGATAGGCTTGCAGCCTTGCATGTGAAACTTCTCCAGTATATCCCGGGCGTACTTGCCTTGAGACACAAACAGTTCAACTTTCCACTGCCAAATTTCCAATCCCAAGAAATAATGAAGGAGGCCCAAGTCCTTCATCTCGAACTCCTTTGCAAGATCTGCCTTGCATGAGTGTATCAATAGTTCAGCACCCGTTAGTATTAAATCATCTACATAAAGCACAATGATCAAAATCTTACCCTCCACCACAATCTGGTATAGGTTTGGATCCGCCTCACTCTTGGCGAAACCAAGTCCGGTGAAATAACTGTCTATCCATGTGTACCAAGCACGAGTTGCTTGTTTCAACCCATACAACGCTCTTTTGAGCCTACACACATGTGACTCACTGCTGAAGATTTCGAATCCTTTAGGAAGCTCAATGTACACCTCCTTCTCAATGATTCCATTGAGGAACATAGTCTTCACATCCATCTGATGAATGTGCCAACCCATCTACGCTAAGAGAGCAAGGATGGTCTGTACGAAATAATACCTTGCGACAGGTGCAAAAGTTTCTTCATAGTCAATTCCCTCGATCTGTGAGAAGCCCTGGGCAACAAAACTTGCCTTATACTTCTCAACGCTCCCATCAGCAGCTTGCTTCACTTTGTAGATCCATCTCTAACCTACCACTGATTTCCTTTCCGGCCTTGGGACAATCTCCCATGCACTTGTTTCTGACAATTGAATCATACTCTTCCACCATGGCATCTACCCATGCGGGATCCTCCACAGCTTCCTCAAAAGAGGATGGCTCCATCACGATACACTTGCTCATCAGAGCCATGTATCCAGTAAATCGGTCAGGTGACTGTCTCTGTCTATGCTGTGATGTAGGAACTCCTACATTCTGCACTGCATCAAGATTCAGTCGCTCAGCTTCTATAGTGCGCTTCCTCCCTCTGATGTTTGGCGTTGCATGAGTGGTTTCTTCCACTCCATGAACCTCCTCTTGTCGCTGATCCATATCTTGAGGCTCATATTTAGGAACAAGTAGCTTCTCCTCTACATGCAAGTGTAGCTCCCTCTCAAGCAACAACTTCATGGCTTTCTCCTCATGAAACTTGATATCCCGTCGCACGACAGCCATCCGACTGTCTGCCAAATACACATGATAATTGTGGGGTGTTTCTATGTACCCTAAAAATATCCCAACCTCTACGATCGGCTCCAGCTTCTTCCTGGCATCCTTCATCACATGAATGTAAATAGGTGAGACAAAAATCTTCAAATGAGAAATATCAAGCTTCTTACGAGAAAACGCCTCTTCGGGTGTACTCATGCCAAGTACTCTATGAGGACAACGGTTTTGCACATAAACCACAGTGTTGCATGCCTCAGCCTACAAGTGTATGGGAAGGCCTTAATCATGCAACATTGCCCGTGCAACACTCGCGTTCGTTCTATTCTTCCTCTCAGCGACCCCATTTTGCTATGGGTTATGAGGCACTATGAGTTCTCTTCGAATTCCTTCTTTGCTACAGAAGTCTTTGTATTCACCAGAGATGTATTCACCACCATTATCACTTCGGGGAGCTTTTAGTTGCTTCCCCGAATCTTTCTCAACCAGCTCCTTGAACTCACGGAACTTTGAGTATGTCTCGCTCTTCTTCTGCATGAAGAAGATCCATCGGTTACGAGAAAAGTCATCAACAAATATCACATAATACCTGTGCTTTGCTGTTGAAGCAACTGAGAAAGGTCCACACACGTCTGTGTGAATTCTCTCAAGGATCGTCGAAGCACAACTATCCTTCTCATGAAAAGTGGTCTTCACAAATTTTCCCAAAGTACATCCCTTGCACTGATCTAACTGCGCAAGTGTACCTTTGGGAAGCCTGGTATAAATTTGCTGCAAAATTTTCAAAGCGCCATGGTGAAGATGGCCCAATCTCCTGTGCCACAATTTAACCTCATCTTGGCTCACACGCCTTATGCTTTTCCTGCCATTGCAGCGTAGCCATATACTTGCAATTGATAAAGATTCTTAACTCGAATCCCTATCCTCCTAGTTTGACCAGTTGTTTTATGGCACAGGAAAGCTTTTCGCTTGCTAAAAAAAACATCATAACCCTTGTCTTCCAGCATCGCCACAGAGATCAGATTATTCTTCAATCCTGGAACATGCATGACATCCTTCAAGATGAAAGGTTTACCGGACTCCCTCTCAAGGGAAATGGTCCTGATACCAGTGGCACTGTATCTACCATCATCGCCCATCTCGATGTGCACTCCAAGATCCTTTTCCTCCAGATCACTAAACAAATATTTGTCGCCGGTCATATGGAAAGACGCACCACTATCAAGAAACCACACCGATCCCATCACACTTGAAACCAAGCATGCGATCAAAGAAAAGTCGAGCTCAAACTGCGAGGCTAATGCCTCTCCTATTGCAGAACCAACAACGCTTTTATTCTTCTTCTTCTGTGGGCAATTAGTGGCAAAATGCCCTTGCTGGTGACAGTGAAAAAACTTCACGTTGGAAAAATCATGCTTCTTGCCTTTAGCTTCAGATTTGGAATATTTCTTCCCTTTTCCTTTCTGAGCTTTGGCAGCCAAAGCACAATTTTCTTCATCTTCATTCTTAGATGAAGATCCATCCCTGGTACCCCGCCTTATCTCCTCCTGCACAAGATTCGACCAAAGTCGCTCCCATCCTGGTAGTTTCTCCTGTCCATTGACATAGTCTTCATAGCTATGCCAACTCTTCGGAAGCCCAAGGAGAGCCAAGCTCACCAAGTCTTCGTAATCAACAGTAACCCCCACACTTCCTAGCTCATCCTTGCAGCGGACAAACTTCATGAGGTATTTTGGAATACTGTCGCCTTTCTCCATTTTTATTTTTCTGAGCTTGTCTTTAAGCGCCAACTTCCTCTGGTCACTTCTGCTTTGGAACAAGTCTATCAAAGCCTTCCACATTAAGAATGGAGTGGCTTTCCCGTGAAGGCTGGACAAAATTTGGTCCTTCAAACCTTCCAACAGAATCCTTCGACACTTTGCTACCTTATTTTTCCATGCGTCAAGTGCAGTTGCATTGCTAGAAGCAGGCTTCAGAATATCAATATCTATGAACTCCTTCAACCCATTATCATCCAGCACCGCCTCCGTCTTGTCCTTCCAAGCTATGTGATTCGAGCTGCCCTCAAGGGCATACTCTAATCACAACCCGTTGAAAGACATTTCAATGAATGCTCAACTTTGACACCAAGAAAACACTGCAACAAATTTGAATTCCACCAGCACAAAACTCGACCGCTTCAATAATTGCAATCTTCTCCAATGATCAACACAGATCTGATACCATGTAGAAATTATATAAATTATGTGTTATATGTCAAACATTCTCTTGATCTCACACTATTTTAACTTCATGTAAAATAAAAAATCTATTCCACCATTGATCATTTGCGGAAATTAAATCAAGATTGCAATGCACACATGAAACAATAAAAATTCACACACATTAGCACAGTTTTTTAATGGGAAATCCTGAAGCTGAAAAACTCAACTATCTGTATATAATAAATGTCATAGAGATCATGTAACAATCCTCATACAAATTTGATCATATCAAGCTCTCAGTACAATACAATCGCTACACACTAATCAAGAACAATCAACAAAAATCTGCACTGATTTTTGCCCTCCTGATAGCCTGCCTCTACTGCGCAATCCCTGCTGAAGAATGGCTCTGGATGAGTTTGAATTGCTCCAGCCTTGATCACACAATACTCATTGGCATCTCCAATGAATGTGTGGTGCATACAATGCAACACTATAGTCACAACTGATAGTCACACTTGCTCTTTCACCAATCTCTCCACTGAGTCTCCACTGATCTGTTCTGCACTGTAGTTAACTGTTGTCTTTGTCTAGTTAAATAATGAGTTATTATTTAGTGAATTAATTTAACTAATTAATTCACTCAAATCCACTGAAATTATCAATCAGTTAGAAATAGACACAATCAGTTCAACTGAGTTTAACTCCACAAGTGTAGTTAAAATAGAAACCAACTCCACCAACTACTTCTCCAACTCCACCAAACTCTGCCACTTGAGTTCTAACTAAAGTCCTCCATGCATGAACCACTAGTAGCTCTAGGAATTGTGTAATTCCTTTATCTAGCTGATCTGAACAATCTGTTAACTGAATGTCAGTGCTCCAAGAGAATAAGATAATGTTTAGAGTCCAAATATTATTAAGAGCTAATAATATCTAACATGTCTATTTTTAGACTAGTAGTCTAAAAATAGACTTCGCCCAAAATGTCTAAAAATAGAAGTCCATCTATTTTTCCAACTTGACCAACCATCCACAAATAGAATCCTACAACTCATAGAATATAATCGACATGTCTAAAAATAGACATAGTCTAAAAATAGACTTTGCGCCAAAAGTAGCCTGCGGGGCCCACTTAGTGAAGGCAACTCTTTTCATTAAGCTCATCATCTTGTTGAATCTCAACAAAATTGATCTACTAGGTCAGGTTATATATATGATCAATCAAAATGGAAATAACTTAATCACAAAGCTTAAATTCCATCTCAAGAATAAATTTCTAATGGTCTACATGCCTGTTATAAAGTAAAGCATAGATCTAGGAAAATTTACGACCAACATTCCAACTATTTTCCCTCTTGGGCACTGTAGATATTTGGTTTTCCACCATGTTACATTAGAAAATCCTTCTTACGATGATCTTTAGAAAAAATCCAACACTTCAATGGTTCCCTATCATTGCCTTTATTCTGTTGAGACCCTACATGTACTTTCTCATCTGCCTTAAAATTCTTAAAAGGAGTTGTATTTTCCTTCTCACCTGCATCCTGATATCTTCATCGCTTCTTGGGATATTTTCCTTTAGTCTTCTCATTACCTTTCCATTCAGGCTTGAACTCAGGCTTGCGTTTTGACCACTAATAATAATGCTTTAAATTTCTGATAGCTTCCTCCAATGACAGAGGCTCATCAAACTCAATTAGATAATTAAATGACAATGGAAAACCACTAATGAACGTTTGGATCTTTGCCTTATCATCCTTGAGATAGGTCACATACCTCACACCTATATAAATTTGGTTGTATACTCTTCATTTGTCATGGAACCCATCTCGAGCTCAGAAAACTCTTTGGCCTTTATATTATAATATCTATCTGATAGGTAATTCTTCTTAAAGAGATTTTCAAACTCACCCAAAGTTGGCTTCTCTTCTATGATGGCTCTGGAATTCTTAATATCTTCCCATTAGATTTCTTCTTTTCCTTTAAGACTAAAGGTGGTTATTTTGGCTTTCATGTTCTCTGAGTAGTCATGCAATATAAGGAATTTATGTATCCCAAGAAGTCATGCTTATGCATCTTCTGATTTATTGATTTACCCATCAAAAGTAGGAGGCTTGGATTTCTTTAAATCCTGTAGAAAATACTCAATCCTCCTATGATGTTGGAGGTGATGATGATGATGTGTATTGGAAGAAGGGTTAGAATAAAACCCATGCATACTATTCCTCTTATCAGGTGTATCTAAGAGTCTGACACTCCTCACTGTATCATTCATGTTCAACCTGTGCATTCTATAAGGCTTGATTCTATCTACCACATTAGTCCTTTTTTACAGCCTATATCCATGATTTATCCCCAATTTTCCATGCTTCTGTAGGTTTGAAGGCTTTGAAGAATCACTACATTGACTTCAACTTTCTTTTCCCGAGCCTTTGTGGATCTTTCCTATGCTTCAATCAACCTGTTACTATATACTTTACAAATTTTAATCTCTTCCCTCAGACATTAGGGGAATTTTGAGCTCTAAAATGGGCCTCCTAATGAAATTATAAAATAATAGTGGAAATAATAAAATAAGACTAGTTTACATCATCAAATTTTAGAGGGAAAAAAGAAAAAAATACTTTTGAAACTCATATTTTCAACTTATCTCCTTATGGGTTTACTCAAATTTTGAGCGGGAACACTCGTTGAATGCAAAATTTGATTCCTCATCCAAGGAGTACCATGTTGCATATTTTCGATGGACCCTGCTACATGAAAAATGAGAAATACATGAAAAACATGATTGCAATCACGATTTTTCATGTATTTCTCATTTTTCGTGTAGTAGGGTCCATCGAAAGCATGCAACACGGTTACTCCTTAGATGAGGAATTAAATTTTTCATTCAACGAGTACTCCCGCTCGAAATTTGAGTAAACCTTAGGGAGATAGGTTGAAAATACAAGTTGAAAAATGAGTTTTATTATTTTATTATTTTTTAATCTTTTTACTTTTTTACCCCAAAAATGGTGAATCATCCCCTATGGTTCACATCATCATCTTGAATCCTATTTATTCTTTTAAAGTTTATTTTGGTTGTACACTTTTCTTAGGAGGCCCATTTTAGACCTCAAAAGTTCTCAAATTCTCCTCAATGTATTCGCTATATCAGGATATTCCTCTCTTTGTTGCTTAACTGACTTTTCACATTCCACTAATTTCAAATCAGGCTTGCACGGGTGTCACGTGAAATATAATCCACCATTATTCTCTTCATATTTTGGACTTCTATTTCCTTCAAGCATACCATGTTAGATAAACCAAATATAAGACATAATCAAAATCATACCTCAATGTATCTCATGGGAGGATTTTACATCTACACAATTCAGTACAAATTACCACAATATATAATAATAGGAACGACATATCAACATAATGATTCATGCATGATAATATTACAAAAATATAGAAGTAATAAAATGCATGGTAACCATAACCATCTACATTTACCCCAAGGTCTAGTACTATGAACCTCGCTTTGATACCATTATAATAATGGTACCAGGGAAAGGTTTGCAAGGAACGAAACTGCTTTCATACCACCTTGTAGCACCCCACCCCACATTAACTTGATTTCACAATATATCCAAGGTAAACATGGGTTGAGAGTTACTATGACATGACCTGATAACCAAGTTCCAGTTATGGAAGTGGGGTCTACTAATTAGAAAATTACTTAAATGTGTTAGGGACACTAGATCACCTAGGTGTCAGAGAACAACCACTGGTGATTAAACCCTAAGTTTGAACTTTCTCTTTACCAAAATCTACCTCCCAAGTACACGCATGCCAAGTTGTGCATGAGCTTGGAAAGCTCCAGTTGCACGCAAAAGCCTTCCTCCATGCAGTTGCAACCAAAATTTCCCAGTTCAAATGGTGCAACTAGAAACCATGTTCCAGATTTTTATGTCCAGTTCTAGGCCATCTTCCCAAATCTTCACAAAAATCTCCAGTATTTCCTTAATCACCTACATCAAACTTCATTCACTTGTCTTGACTCATTTCCTACTCAAGCTTGTCAAATACATGAGAATAATTTAGACAAACACTTTGTGGTCAAGGTATCTGTAGGCCATAAATTCATAGTTTCATCAGAGAATCACCAAGAAGAATTGCTTCCCTCTCTTACAAGATACAATAACATACATTATCATATGCGTTCATACCAAGTAGCCAATAACTCATTAAACCATGGAATGGATTCATAACAAGAGAAAATCATAGAATAGGAATTACACCATGCATGTAACCAATACTTAACTTGAATAGAACCATGACAAACCAATCATGAAATCATACACAAAATTAGAACTTGTCCTAATTATTCTTAGTAAGAACCAAGACATAATAACATATGAAAATTCCAACCAAGTCTGGAACTTTAAGTACCGCCCGACCAAAGATTGGGTTGAACCTAATATTTCTTTCAACCAATCTCCCCTATTCCATTTTCCAAGCATGAATAAACAAAAAAAAACCAACTAAGGAATCCAAAGGCTAAACCACCTCAACCCTCAACCACAGTGACTTCACCTAAACCAGTTTGGAAATATCCAAACCAACACAAGATTGGGTGCCTCGGAATTTCCTCACCATACCCAGAGGAATTTTCTTGTCTCCACCCTCCTGTAAAGGGATTCTCGGAGAAAACCATCTTCACCCCCCATCTTCACCCCCAACCCTTGGGATTTTCCTAAGACCACCTCTCCCAGATCCAAAATCTTCTGACAACCCAAAGATCACTAGTACATTTGGGGGAAATTCTGACACTTGGTTCCGACGCTTTTGACCAAATTTCGAAAATTTCCCCAAATTTTTTCAATCCCGCCCGAAACCGTCAATATACTGACGTTTAGAGAAAAGTGTCGCAATACCGACACTTAGACAAAGTGTCGCAATTGCGACGTTTGGAGGAAGATGTCGCAATTGCGACATTATGCCCCAAAGCATCGCTATTACGATGGTTGCCTCCAAATGTCGCAAGTGCGACACAATGTCTAAGTGTCGCAATTGCGACGTTTAGAGGCATCCGTCGCAATAACGACGCTTTGTTCGCCGTTGGTATAACGACACTTATATGAGCGCTACATAAAAATATGACACTTATATGCGCGCTACATAAAAATGATTTTATTAAAAACTACATTAACGGCTGATATCACGCGCGCATTCACCCTCCTCTCTTGCAGAATAGCATTCGCCTCAGCGCTTGCAAAATAGCATTCACCCTCAACTCTTGTATAACAGCATTCGTCCTCAGCATTCACCCTGAGCGCTTGTAGAACAACATTCGCCCTCAACATTTTCCCTTAGCTCTTGTAGAACAACATTCGCCCTCAGCATTCGCCCTCAGCTCCTGCAAAACAGCATTCACCCTCAGCATTCGCCCTCAGCTCCTGCAAAACAGCATTCACCCTCAGCATTCGCCCTCAGCTCTTGCAGAACAGCATTCGCCGTCAGCATTCGCCCTGAGCTCTTGCAGAACAACATTTGCCCTCAGCTCTTGCAGAACAGCATTCGCCCTTCATTCGCCCTCAGCTCTTGCAGAACAGCATTCGCCCTCAGCTCTTGCAAAATGGTAGGTTCTTACTATAGGCCCTTCCTCCTATAGTAGGGTTGACTTTATTTGGGTTTTTTTTGTCTAATTCCATTGGATTGTGTTAGGCTATAGGGTTCTCTCTAGATGTCTTCCAGTCTTCCAATGTTCTTTCAGATGAGTTTCAAAGAGGATGTGTAACATGTGTTTGTGCTTGCATGAATTTGACTCCACTAGTTTCATGAAGTTTAAGCTATGGATTTTAGTTCGACAAACTCATCCATCTCAACACTGCAATGATAAAGTTTCCCTTGATGGAGTCTATTTACTACAAAAGGTGAAGTGCAAAGTGGTAGAGAATGGGAGATCGAAAGTCATCGCTTTATCACAAGGGTAGTACTCCAGATCGAAAGTGATGAGCTTTAGTTCTCCAGATTTGGGGATTTTCTGATATTTGGGGATTTTCTGATGACATACCAAAGGTCACATCCATAAAACCATATCAAGGTCAATGTTGAGATCATTCTCATATAGATATAGGTCACTGATATATAGGGTTAATATCATCATCACTATCCATGGAAACCGAATGGTTACAAAATCTGTGATTGTGTTTGGCTCATTTATAATTATTACCCATTTACAGTAGAGCACAGAAACACTAAATATGGCCCGAGCAGAGCCTTTACAACAGGCAATGGAATTGCAGCTGCTTCATCAATAACCAATAGCTCCACTTGAGAAAACTTTTCATAATCTTGGGGCTGGATATACTACAGAGCAAACAATTGTAGTTATCATTCGTGCTCCAATATATTAATATACTTTTTACATTGAACTAAAGAAAGGGAAACAAGCAAATGCTAGCCATCATACAATGCTTTGACATAAGAGTTTTGAGTGAAATACTTGAAAAAAAGAACTCATCCACTGATATTTATAATCATTTGAGTTATTCAAGTTAAACACAATGTCAAGAATCAAGATTCAATACCCTCTATTATCTTCATCACCCAATACAAGATTTAAATTTTCCCAAAGAAACGCTTATTAATTTGGCAGCCATTATTTCTCCCTGCTTTAAAAACCCTACATTTAAATGAAAACAAGCATTGCATTTCAACTACAAAAATCTATTAGTGTTCAAATGTACATGTGTGCATCGCTTGTGTAGGGTATTCCTTTTCCACTTTCACATTATCCAAGAATGTGTGCAGTATAGTTCATATTTTTTGTGATTTAGATTATCTTGAAAAAGGAAAGGTAAATTATTTCCCATGGAAAAAGAAGGTTTCCCTTTTTGTTGAAAATGCAGCAAGATGATGGAGCTTAGTGAAATGAAGTCGCCTTCACTAAGTGGGCCCGCAGGCAAATTCTGGCGCAAAATCTATTTTTAGACTATGTCTATTTTTAGACATATGGAGCATGGTTCGGGGATTCCAGTTTGAGATTCTTGGAGCATTGCTCATGTTGGTAAAAATAGACAAGACTCTATTTTTTAGGTCGAAGAGGTCGAAGTCTATTTTTAGACTGCCTCTCCTAAAAATAGGGAAGTCAAATATTATTTACCCTTAATAATATTTGGACTCTAAACAACAGTTTACTCTCTTGGAGAACTTCAGTTCGAGCTACAGAAGTGGCTCATGCATCTGACAGAGGAATCACGTGATTCCCAAGGGTTTGATGGCATCATGCATGGTTGACTTCAGTTAGGACTTCAGTGGCAGAAGTTTGGTGGAGTTATGAGACAGATAGTGGAGTTGTGTTCTGTTTATTTTAATTGAACTAGTTGAGATTAGTTTAACTAGCTAATCAATTAGTTATGAGTGGAGTGAATTAAATATTATTTAATTCATTAATTAGTAACTCATTATTCAACTCAAGAACACATCAGTTCACTACAGTGCATGATCGGTTCAGTGGAGACCAGTGAAAGAGGTAGATGAAAGGGTGGAGTTAGCTATCAGTGGCGACATCAGTTGTGCATGAGATTTGCACCACACTTGGAGGATTTTTCCATGACAATTGCGCAGTCAAGCCAAGGAGATTTGAACCTTGGATCTCTATATAGACAGGCCTGGATTGCGCAATAGAGGCAAGTCAATTGGCGGTGAGTTTTGAACCAGTAACCTGTTCAAAACTGAGCTAGATTGTGGGTAACTGTATGAGAAAGTACTGAGTACTTGTGAGGAGTATTGTACTGAGTTTGTTACTTGATTTCTCCATTATAATATACACAATAGCTGCTGGGTTTTCAGCTATAAGCTTTCCCCATACATACTGTGTTAATGTGTATGATGATTTGATGTGTTATCGCTTGATTTTATTTCCGCATGTGTGATGATATGAGTGGAAGAGATTATGTGTTGCATATAAATTCAAATTGTATGTGATCAGGATAGTCTCGGTGAATAATTAATCATTATTCAGCAAATTTCTACATGGTATCGGAGCTATTGAAGCAGAGATTGATCATCACAGTGATTACAAACTTATTTCGGTAGACAGAGTCTGCATGCGGGCCAGGTAGCCTCCGGATTCATCTTTATTCGGAAAGTGAAAGGTCTGGTAAATGCCCCTTGCAGTCAATCTCTGTGCTAGAAATAATTTGTTCTCACAGATCTAGAGCGGCTGAGCTTTGAGGTGGAATTCGAAATTTTGCAGCAGTTTTGTTTTCTTGGTGCGAGTGTTGAAAATGTCTTTCAACGGTTTGCGACTCGAATATGCTCTTGAAGGCAGTTCGAATTATGTTGCATGGAAGGATCGCATGGAAGAAGTATTAGAAGATAATGGTCTGAAGGAGTTCGTAGATACGGATGTCCAAAAGCCCACTGATCCTGCTGAAGTCGAAGCATGGCAAAAGAAGATGGCGAAGTGTCGAAGGATCCTGTTGGAGGGCGTCAAGGATCATATTGTATCCGGCCTGCATGGAAAGGCTACTCCATATTTAATGTGGAAAGCTTTGACGGATCTATTCCAGAGTAAGAGTGACCAAAGGAAGCTGGCGCTCAAAGATAAGCTCGGGAACATCAAGATGGAGAAGGGCGACAGTATCGCCAAATACCTCACGAAGTTCACTCAATGCAGAGATGAGCTGGGAAGTGTGGGGGTGACTGTCGAAGACGAGGACATGGTCGACCTAGCTCTCCTTGGTCTTTCGAAGGCTTGGCACTCATATCAAGATAGTGTCAATGGTCGGGAGAAGCTGCCGGGATGGGAGCGCCTTTGGGCGGATCTCATGGAGGAGGAGATAAGGAGGACTACTCGAGATGGATCTTCATCAAAGGGAGCTGATGAAGAAAACTGCGCTTTGGTGTCCAAAGCTAAGAAAGGGAAGGGTAATAAAACCTCTCATTCTGGAGCTAAGGGCAAGAAGCAGGATATGGCGAAAGTGAAATGTTTTCACTGCCATGATCACGGACATTATGCTACCAATTGTCCAAAGAAGAAGAAGAACAAGCAAGCGGGAAGATCTGCGGATGGAGAAGCTTTGGCTTCACAGTTCGAGCTTGACTTTTCACTGATCGCATGCTTGGTTTCAAGTGTGATGGGATCGGTATGGTTCTTGGACAGCGGTGCGTCATTTCATATGACGAGAGATCGGGATTTGTTCTCAGATCTGGAGGACAAGGATTTGGGTGTGCACATCGAGATGGGCGATGATGGTAGATACAGTGCGACTGGTATCGGTACCGTATCCTTTCAGAGGGAGTCTGGTAAACCCTTTGTCTTAAAGGATGTCATGCATGTACCTGGATTGAAGAAGAACCTGATTTCAGTAGCGATGTTGGAGGATAAGGGGTATGATGTGGTCTTCGGCGAAGGAAAAGCCTTCCTGCGCAGTAAGACTACTGGAGAGACCCGGAAGATAGGGGTTCGAACTCAGAACCTTTATCAGTTGCAGGTAGATGACTGCGCAGCTATGGCATGCAAGGCTGGAGATGTGGTGAGCCGGGATGATGAGAGCGAACTATGGCACAGGAGATTGGGCCATCTTCACCATGGAGCTTTGAAGATTCTGCAGCAGATTTCTACTGGACTTCCTAAGGGCACCCTTGCGCAGTCAGATCAGTGCAAGGGGTGTACTTTAGGTAAGTATGTGAAAGCCACCTTTCACGAGAAGGATAGTCGCGCCACGACGATCCTTGAGAGAGTTCACACAGACGTGTGTGGTCCTTTCTCAGTTGCTTCGACAGCAAAGCACAGGTATTATGTGATCTTTCTTGATGATTTCTCTCGAAAGTGCTGGATCTTCTTCATGCAGAAGAAGAGCGATACATTCGCGAAGTTCTGTGAGTTTAAAGCACTGGTCGAGAAGGAGTCGGGGAAGAAGGTGATTGCTCTAAGGAGTGATAACGGTGGTGAATTCATCTCGGCTGAATTCAGGGAGTTCTGCAGCGCAGAAGGGATTCGGAGAGAGCTCATCGCACCCCATAACCCACAGCAGAACGGGGTGGCTGAGCGGAAGAACAGAACGATCGTGGGTGCTGCACGGGCGATGTTGCATGATCGGGGCCTACCCCTTCACTTGTGGGCTGAGGCATGCAATACAGCAGTGTATGTGCAGAACCGTTGTCCTCACAAGGTTCTTGGCATGAGTACACGAGAGGAGGCTTATTCTGGCAAGAGGCCTGATATTTCCCATTTGCGGATTTTCGGATCTCCTGTCTACATGCATGTGACGAAGGATGCGAGAAGGAAGATGGATCCAACTGCTGAAGTTGGAATATTTGTGGGGTACACTGATACACCTCACAACTATCGGTTGTATGTGCCAGACAGTCGCAAGACTGTTGTGCGACGGGATATAAAATTCCAGGAGGAGAAAGCCATGCGGTGTTCGCTTGAGAGGGAGCTACACTTGCATGCAGATGAGGAGCTGTTAGTTCCTAAGGAGGAGCTTCCGGATGTGGATCAGCCACAAGAGGAGGTTCAAGAGGTGGAAGAAACCACCCAGGCAGCGCCAACCATCAGAGGGCGCATGCGCACTACAGAAGCTGAGCGACTGGCTCGGGATGCAGAGAAGGTTGTAGGACCACCTACAGCACAGCGCAGACAGAGAGAGTCACCGGATCGGTACACTGGATACATGGCTCTTGTGAGTCAATGTGTTGTGACGGAGCCATCCTCTTTTGAGGAAGTTGTGGAGGAACCCGCATGGGTTGATGCCATGATCGAAGAATATGATTCGATCATCAGGAACAGTGCATGGGAGATTGTCCCAAGACCGGTGGGGAAATCAGTGGTGGGTTCGTGATGGATCTACAAAGTGAAGCAGGCAGCTGACGGGAGTGTGGAGAAGTACAAGGCGAGATTTGTCGCCCGTGGCTTTTCACAGATCGAGGGGATTGACTATGAGGAGACTTTTTCACCTGTCGCAAGGTACTCTTCCATATGGACGATCCTTGCTCTCTCAGCGCAGATGGGGTGGCACATTCATCAGATGGATGTGAAGACTGTGTTCCTCAATGGAGTTATTGAGGAGGAGGTGTACATAGAGCAGCTTGAAGGTTTCGAGATCTTCAGCAGTGAGTCGCATGTGTGCCGACTCAAGAGAGCACTATACGAGCTGAAGCAAGCACCTCGTGCTTGGTACACTCGGATAGACAGCTACTTCACCGGGCTTGGATTCTCCAAGAGTGAGGCGGATCCAAACCTGTACCAGATTGTGGTGGAGGGGAAGCTGTTGATCATCGTACTGTATGTAGATGATCTGATTTTGACTGGCGACGAGCAGTTGATACTTTCATGCAAGGAGGATCTTGCACGAGAGTTTGAGATGAAGGACCTGGGCATCCTTCATTATTTCCTGGGATTGGAGATTTGGCAGCACAGCGGAGGACTGTTTGTTTCTCAGGGAAAGTATGCTCGGGAGATTCTGGAGAGGTTCAACATGCAAGGCTGCAAGCCTGTTGACACTCCTCTTCCTGGTGGTTGGAGGAAGGAGGATGCTACTTCAGCGGGGGTAGTGGATGCCACTGTCTATCGACAGTTGGTGGGGTCGCTTATGTATCTGGTCAATACACGACCCGATATATGCTATGCTGTTAACCAGCTTTCGCAAGCTATGGTTAAGCCTACCAAGCTCTTCTGGAAGACAGGCAAGCATGTATTGCGTTATCTTAGTGGCACATCGAGATATGGTCTGGTACAGAGACGGGGAGGATGGAGTGAAGCTTTCGGATTCCGCGTGCGGTGGGCGAGGGGTCAATGGTGGGAAGAAACCTTGGGAGGGTTTTCGGCATTGGTTCGACGACGGTTTTACGGTACGGGCGGGAAGCAGAGATCCGTGGCACTCAGTTCAGCAGAGGCCGAGTACATGGCAGCAAGTTTAGCTGCATGTGAGGCTATTTGGATGAGGAAGATCCTCGCAGGTTTGTTCAGGTTGCATTTGGAGCCTACAGTGATCTACTGTGATAACCAGAGCTGCATCAAGCTCTCGACTAATCCAGTTTTTCATGATAGGTCCAAACATATCGACATCAGGTACCATCACATCAGAGATTGTGTTCAGCGGAGAATCATGATGCTTTCATATGTTCCCATGGAGGATCAGGATGCCGACATCCTGACGAAGGCGCTCACCAGGAGCAAGTTCGAATTCCACAGAGGCAGGATAGGGATTGCAGATAATCCATATCTTGCTGAGAGGGAGTGTTGAGAATGCAGCAAGATGATGGAGCTTAGTGAAGTGAAGTCGCCTTCACTAAGTGGGCCCGCAGGCAAATTCTGGCGCAAAGTCTATTTTTAGACTATGTCTATTTTTAGACATATGGAGCATGGTTCGGGGATTCTAGTTTGAGATTCTTGGAGCATTGGTCATGTTGGTAAAAATATATGAGACTCTATTTTTTAGGTCGAAGAGGTCGAAGTCTATTTTTAGACTGCCTCTCCTAAAAATAGGGAAGTCAAATATTATTTACCCTTAATAATGTTTGGACTCTAAACAGCAGTTTACTCTCTTGGAGCACTTCAGTTCGAGCTACAGAAGTGGCTCATGCATCTGACAGAGGAATTACGCTATTCCCAAGGGTTTGATGGCATCATGCATGGTTGAATTCAGTTAGGACTTCAGTGGCAGAAGTTTGGTGGAGTTAATGAGACAGATAGTGGAGTTGTGTTCTGTTTATTTTAGTTGAACTAGTTGAGATTAGTTTAACTAGCTAATCAATTAGTTATGAGTTGAGTGAATTAAATATTATTTAATTCATTAATTCATAACTCATTATTCAACTCAAGAACACATCAATTCACTACAGTGCATGATCAGTTCAGTGGAGACCAGTGAAAGAGGTAGATGAAAGGGTGGAGTTAGCTATCAGTGGCGACATCAGTTGTGCATGAGATTTGCACCACACTTGGAGGATTTGTCCATGACAATTGCATAGTCAAGCCAAGGAGATTTGAACCTTGGATCTCTATATAGACAGGCCTGGATTGTGCAATAGAGGCAAGGCAATTGGCGGTGAGTTTTGAACCAGTAACCTGTTCAAAACTGAGCTAGATTGTGGGTAACTGTATGAGAAAGTACTGAGTACTTGTGAGGAGTATTGTACTGAGTTTGTTACTTGATTTCTCCATTGTAATATACACAATAGCTGCGGGGTTTTCAGCTATAAGCTTTCCCCATACATACTGTGTTAATGTGTATGATGATTTGATGTGTTATCGCTTGATTTTATTTCCGCATGTTTGATGATCTGAGTGGAAGAGATTATGTGTTGCATATAAATTCGAATTGTATGTGATCGGGATAGTCTCGGTGGATAGTGTGTTATTCAACAAATTTCTACACTTTTTACTCTTGAAATGGTACAACAAAGTTCCATTTCTACCCGAAAATCCTATGAAACAGGAACCAAATAAAGGCCATGTCCTCGATGGACATCATTTGGCTTTGAAAATGGCCATTGCACTGTGTTGTTTCTTATATTACATCACGATAGTTTCTTAGGTCATTTCTTGTTTCTTGAGATGAAAAAAAACCAAAGAAATTGTGAAGATCCTTTCAAGAAATAAATGACCATTTCTCAATCATATCTCAACTATTTTTTATTTTATTCAATGGTTGCTTACTTTGAGAGAAATTTAACACTTTTATAAGGAATATAACATAAAAACACAAAATGGGAAGGAATTGATGAGGTAGATGACCTTTAGTTGTTGTCAATTAAGAATTGATAATACATGATGCATGTTCTGTACTACAAACTAGATTCCTTCCTGGAGTTAGGACACAGAGTATTGAATCAAAGTTGTAGTTTCTATCTTCTTATATTGGTTCATCAATCTTGAAATTCGGACATTGCATGTCTTCATTGCTTCATGTTTGAATAATTTGCATCATATCGTACAATAGGAAATTAGGAATTATGATTATTATTACTTTATGGATCTGTTAAGTTACTTTTAAGTTTGCATGGTTTAGTGTGAAATTATTCTTGTGTGCCCCTAGGCCTAGGTGAAGGAATTCCAAGGACTGAGAACCATATTTTTTAAATGGTATTGTTTCTTATACCCAAAAAACCCTCAACATCACTTCTTATTAGTTCTTAACAATAGTGTTGTAAAAAATTTGAGAATTGATATAGCAAAATCTCACACTTCTCAAGATAAAGTCCTAAAGCTAAAGTGTGATACCATGTGTAATTCAATAGCCCTATTGTCACCTCACCAACCTCTTTTCACTTCGGGCTAGCTCTCCTCCAACTCAAGGGGGGTTCTCCCTAGTAGATGTTAGGGATCTAATGGCCCAACCAAACCAAGTCAAGAGCCCCTAACTCTCTATTTTTACTACTATAAATCAAAATATTGAACAATAGGGTCAGACATGCATCCTGAAGATAAAATTGCCAGGGTATTTTTGGGTAATTTCAAAGGGAAAGTCCCCAAACACATATAATCAAGGAATTATAACGTGATTTAAAACATTAAATATCAATAAAATTGTTTAAAGGATATTGAAAGGAAAAAGGTGATGGAAGATAGAAAGTGCCTTACTTAAATGCTCTAAGGATTTTTCAATAGTTGCTCCAAAAGCTTCACTTCAAGGCCCTTCAAGATCGTCTCCAACAATGCTATACCATCAGCTTCAACATTGTTGCTCCAAAAATGTCCTCAAGGTCTTCACAACAAGTTTACTAGAAGTTGCTCCAACAATATATTCAATAAGGTCTTCATTGTCAACTCGTCTCTTGTTTGGGTGCCTTAATGTGCAATGACATGTTTCCGGGATTGAATTCAATGCAAGGCATATTTGAAACTCTAACTCTGTCTTCCGGTGTCTTATTAGAAATTATTTCAGTTTTCATTTTGTGTTTTCAAGTTAGATATTGTTTTCAAGTTTTTACATTTATAATTTTATTGCAATGTGGCAGACTGATCAGAGCAGTGCAGGAACAACCCCGAGACAGGATGATCATGGAAAGAGGCCAGCGGAAGAACATGTAAAGTGCCAGCATTGCTCTATCTTTAGGTATTTTAGTTATTTACATAATTGAAATAATATTAATTTTGTTCAAATATGCAGACACCTAGCCATGGTACGCTTGATGATTCCCTCTTTGAGGAAGAGCTTTTTTCATCCCTATCTCCAGTGTTGTTGTTACAAAAAAAGGCACGAGATGCAACGTCGGAATTTAATGCTTTGATAGATGCGCCTCAAACACCTGAAACAGAAGAGAGGATACAACATCTTATGAGGCAGCTAAATAGATATCAGGTAATAATAAAAAGTCAAAAGGATATTTTTTGTGTTCTGCATGAGATGAATTGTGATAGTTTGATTTTTAATTTTTACATTGACTAAACTAACAAAAAGTTCTTTTGTATGTAGCGTCTTCTGGCATTTGCTGAACCCGGTGTTGGTGGTAGTGGGACACAAGGGCAAGAGATTGCCCAACAAACCTCTCGTACACCTTCTACTCCTTTAGGTGCTAGCCAAGAAACACACCCTGCCCAAGCAGACACCCAACCAACCGCTGAACGTGTTGGCAATGATGAGGCTGATATGGCCAACTACATTATTGCGTTTCCTGGAGCTACACATGTCAGCTCCATAGGGACCATTAATGGCACGTTGTTGGTGAACGATGAAGGTGTCCCTATAAAGCACGTACAACTCCCAAGTAAATTTTAATATTTTAACTATTTCATGTACTCTATCTAAAACATATTTATCATGATTTTTATTTTTAAATTAATGATAATATCTTTTTTTTCTGTGTAGGAAACAATGAGTTCTATAGGTTTTTGGAGAGCCATGTGTTGGTAATTTTTGGCCCAACCATATGCACAAGGTGGAATTCCCAGAATTCCAACCTGAAAAAAGAACTTCTAGATTATCTAGAAGCCCTTTTTGGGGTTGGCATATTTGACAGAACAGCAATGGCTCGGGTAGCTGGCAAATATTTGAAATATACCAGGGACACCTATAGGACGCAATTGCAATTTAACCCTAGATATGAGCGTCCTCTCACAGTTCCAGAGAGTGAGTGGAGAGCACTCATCCATGAGGGAAAAGAGAAAAGGGCAAAGAAAGAAGGAAAAATGCCAACTGGACCCGCAAGGTAAATTACAACTTTAATTCAATAGCTTTAATTTTCTCTATGTCTAAAATAAAAGTGTGCTACATCATATCTGACTTCAATATTTTGATGCTAGGTTGCCTGACACCTCAAAGGAAACCAAGGCTAGGATTGAAAAAAAGGGCCATCACAAGCTAGGCCAGGGCGGCTACTTGAAATTAGCCGCAAGAATTGTAATTAAGTAGCTAAACATCTTATAATTAATTGTATCGCCTTCCAACGCTTTTGTAATCCTATCAAATATGATTAAAAATACACAATCATATGTAATGTAGGGTGATGACTTCGGAACAGAAACTACAGAGGAAGATAAAAATATCGCTTTCCATTTCGGCTATCAAGCCATAGTTGAATGTCGCAGAAGCTTGGGGCAGGTCCCAAGATCTAGAATGCCTCATAAGGTAAAAAATTAACCTTTCAATATGTTTGTTTTCATCCATAAATTTAATGTCTAACAACTTTGTTTAAATCAGGGGAGCAGCACTATCGACGAGGCAAATAACCCAGTTTTAGAGCCAGATGTAGATGATCCTCACGTGCAACCTGATCATTGTAGTGGGGACCAGGCCGACAATGCTACTATCAGTGAGGGCCGTGACGGTAATTAATTTCCACTTATAATTTTTTCTAATTATACCTTGATAGTTGTCCTTATAACGTTTTTTGTTTAAATGACAGAGAATGTTTCCCTTGAAGATCTTACCACCAGAGAGGAAGACAGGGCAACAGTCCCAACGACGACAACTGGTGCACCAGGTAAATAATCTCATTGCAATTTTTTTTATTAATATTACCGAACTAGTTCAATGATATTTAAAAACTGACAATTAAAATTTAATATTATCTGTTTTTGTAGGTGATGCCCCATCATTGGATGAGCCCAGACATCGTGAATACGCAACTAGGTCAGCAGTGCGGGTTGAAAGGCACGAAACAGGAGCAGAGCACGATGATATTGATGATGTAATTAAGAGCTTTAAAAATAGGAAGAAGAAAAAGAAAATTTGACAATGTAAAATATTGTATTATTATAAGACAAACGTTACCATACTTGGAACGTTTTTTTCGTTATATAAAAAACTCATTTATCAT
Organism: Pinus albicaulis; assembly: GCA_034641835.2. NCBI lineage: Eukaryota > Viridiplantae > Streptophyta > Pinopsida > Pinales > Pinaceae > Pinus > Pinus albicaulis. The sequence goes on along the minus strand of CM076569.1, from coordinate 595,636,063 downwards.
ACTATTTTTATGCCAAGCATTAATTGCAATGTTTCCTTGCGTACTTTTTGTTGAATTGTTTTTTATTAGTTATTGAAATTTTTTTTTTATGCTCATGAAAGTAAAAAATGAAATATAGATTCGGTATTGGGGAATTGAGAGTGATGTGAGGGAGGGGGGAGAGGGGCCATAAGAGCTTCCACCTTCACGTGGTTGGCCCTGTTTAGTAGAGAATAATTTATTGGAGCGATTTAATCTTGGAGCAAACCTCCCTCGATCCAGTGTAGCAACAAAAAAGTCACTGTTGACTTAGTTGCTACTCTTTCGGATCGTGGGAGGCTTGTTCCAAGTTCATGCGACTCCAATAAATTGTTCTTGAAATGAAGAGGAGCTTATTCAGGTATGTTTTGACATTTTCAACATATGTTCTAACATTATCATAAGAATGCATCTTAGAGTAAAAAAATACTACATCAATTACTTGTATTTATTGTATAGATAATGATGGATTTTGATTGACTTGGCAGTGCAGGTACAAATCCTCTTGCATCATGAGCAATACAAATTGTCAACCAGGGTCATGTCCAGGATATTTTTGCTTGTGCGCTTGACTAGGTTCGTAATGTCACATTTTGTAAGTTCCTTTACAGTTCATAATTCAATATTAAGCTTGTTCATGATTATTATCTAGGTTTTTTGTATGTGTTTTTTCATCTATTTGATTGTAAGCAACTATGCATGTTTTCTGTTGTTCACTATGATTTCTCCCATTACCACTCCCAGGATGAATCTGACTTTATTGTTACATAGGTTACTTTATTGTTACTATGATTTCTCCATTTACGATTTCATAGGTTACATGATGTAAAGTTGTCAATCTCAGGTTGGTGATGAGCTTTAGTTCTCCAGATTTGGGGCTTTTCTGATATTTTCTCCCTCATGTCATTCCTGCATCACCTCGTTGTTTGAGCATGCCAATTCTTCCCAACTATCTTTATATGTCTGTAATTTTTTATTTTGATTTAAAAAACTAGTACCCAACTTTGAGTTCAACTGGTGTTCGTGTAAGGTTGTTTGGGCTTTGGGAAATATTGCTGGAGACTCTGCAACATTTAGGGATCTTGCCCTTAGTCATGGAGCTCTGAGGCAGGTGCTTGCCCAGTTGAATGATACTGCCAGAATTTCAATGATAAGAAATGCTACATGGGCTCTGTCAAATTTTTTCCGTGACGTAAACCCCAACCACTATTTGAACAGGTAAGCAGAATACATTTTCTGCCTCTTCTTCTTAGTTCGCAGATACTGTGGATTTTTTTTATAGATCTTGGTGCTTGGTAGATTTGGACGTAATATGGACCTAGGCGCTTGTTCATTACAATGACTCTGTCATCAGGTTTTAGAAAATGCTCGGAAATTTGGGTTTCACAAGGGGATTACCCTTGCTTGCAATTATCGATTATCAATCACATTCAAAAAAAGTCTTTCGTAGCATTGCTGAGCTCTTTGTAGGTGAATTTCCGAGGCAATTTCACAATATCTGAACTAAATTTGTCTGTCCTTTTCAATAATCTGCGCTTGTAACAGAACCAGACAAACAATCTAGTGGCCAATGCAACAACAACAACACCTCCTATTGCAATGCCTGCAATTCACCCTCTCTGCACGCATGAATGACTATGGCACCCTCTTTTGTGAACAGGTACTGGAGCTGAAGGTACTGGTTTCGATTAGGATCATGGAATTCAACATCCAAAATAGTATCAAATTCCACTGCAATAGTATTCCCCGGCGAGGGAAACAGTTCATTGAGACCTATTGGACTCATCACCCCCAAATAGCCTCCAGGGCTACCCAGAGTGTGATCATCTTTGTTGCTAAGTATATTTTTATTTTTTCAGTGAGAGTTTAGGGTTTCTCTAACATAGCTTCAGAAATCCGATTCAGTGCCTGCTTGAATATCGTCACATAATACTCATGGTTTGGATTGATGAGCATGCTCTGAATGGTTGGTTGATCCATAAGAACCACCCATATAGTCATCTTGAGATATTTCAGAATTTTTCTCGGGTTTCCTTTTTCACCATTTCTAGTGGGTGGGATGGTGTGGGGTGATCCATCAATACTGGTGCTCTTGTAGTAGGGAATTTGTTTTTGGGGATATAAAGGAGAATTTGATGCAGATATCCCATTGGATGCATTCATAGATGGGCACGAGAGGTCAAGAATTTAAATTAAAAATATGCAACCTCTAGCATGGCAACGTGAAGGCCGCGAGAGACACTGGTTAAAGATTGTTTTGTGCTGGCCTTAATATAGTCGTGATTTCTTTCTATTATCTTAATGCAAATATATAGTACGGTCTCATTAAAATGAGGATTGTGGTTGTATTTCTCTTTGGTTTTTTCTCTCTTAATGCTCCAGAAGTTGCCAAAAGTTGCGATAGTTGTTTAGTTTGCCTATTACAACTTAAAAGTGGTTTTTAGCAATGGGAGTCATGTTTTTAAAGGTTCATACTAATATGAAGATCTTGTAATTCTATATTCAGGATAAGAGAAGATGGCCTCTGCTTTGGGCAGTATGACAACAATTGCCACATCTACCTCATTGGGTAACAATGGAAAGGGGAAGAAGTTGGGTGCAATGTTTGATAATTATGGCAGACAATTGTCTTCTCTTTCGGTTTTTTCACCCATTTCCTTTAATCGCTCAAGCAGAAGAGGGACTCTGAGATTACGCGACAGAGAGAAGGTAGTTAATACAAGAGCTATGGAAAAGGAGTTGTACTTCAACAAGGATGGCTCGGTGACAAAAAAATTGCAGGTCAGAGAAAAAATTATGTTTAAAGGAAGGTCACCTGCACGTGAAACTTCACTGTGGTGGATCTTTCCTTGTCCACTTATATTCGATTTTAATGTGTTATTTTAATTTTTCATGGAGGGTTGTTTTGGCATATGGTCTGGCATTCAATTGCACACTTACTAAAAGCATTGTCAATTTGTCTTGCAGGCGGTGTGAACAAACTTGCTGATCTTGTTGGAGTCACCCTTTGGGCGAAGGGAAAAATGTTGTCTTGGAGAGCAAGCATGGTTCTCTAAAAATAGTTAATGATGATGTGACAGTAGCTAAGGAGGTAATTTGTAGATGTGTGCTCTGGTTTTCTTTTTAACGTTGTATTAGTTCCCCCTCTTAAATGTATTAGATTTGGTAGGCATAATTTGAAAACTCAAAGGTGAAAGGAAACATATTTGTTACCCAGTGGTCTACTTGGCCTATGGACTAGCCACATTAGAGTAATGCATAAATCTTTTCACAACAATAAAAGGAAAGGGTTATGGCTGAGTCAAATTTTATTGTTATTGACGGTGTAATGAAATGTATCTCAATGCTATGGTTTTGGCCTTTTTATTGGTTGAATTAGAGGACCCAGTTGAAAATATTGGGGCCAAGTTGGTAAGGCAAGTTGCGGCAAAGACAAATGATTTAGCTGGGGATGGAACCACAACATTTGTTGTTCTTGCACATGTTGGAATATTGAAAAATTCCAGAACAATGAATGGAGAATAAATCTCCCTTCCTCTAACACAGAGAAAATAAAAATTTCTTTGACAGGAGACAGAGTTTCAATACTTTGAAAAGAAACTTCTATTCCCTTCAATAACTCAAAAAAAAACTATTACACTTCTTCCTCACTGAGAGGGATTACAAAATTATGACTGCTACAAAACGCAGTGCATAAAACCAACTCACTGTTTGTTCAAAACAAACATACTCTGTCTCTAAAACACTCTGCTGTGTTTTTCACTTTCGCACTGCTGTGCATACACACTTAAAAATTTACACTCAGTCTTTCACTTTTTACACACTGCTGTGTAATAAAAAATTTACTTACTGTCTATAAAAAAACTACCAAGCTTTTTTGTCCTTTTTATTTTTATATACCATAACATATAAAACATATTATAATAAACCCTCTTTTAAAAAAATTAAAATTAAAACTAAATTCTATAGCCCACCTTTCATTTCGCATATGATATATGTATAACATATGTTTAAAACATATGTATATATTAAAGCATACATAAAATTAAATTATCAAAACATTAAAGAACCCTTTCCGTCGGACTTCAAAAGTCTGAATAGATTGAATTTTAAACCAAATTCGCGTTCCAAAATGGGATGCTGACGTCTGCCTAATTTGTAACGCGAATTCTCAATCCAATGTGCCTTATAAAAAATTCGGGTCCGGTTTTCAGGTTTTCAGATTCCCTTCAATTTCATGTGATCCAATATTAATGCTCCACGTGTCCTCCTTTTGAATTTACAAAACTGTCGGGTAAATTTTTGTTTGTTTAATTTCTGGTTGGTGAATTGCGTTAATGTTGGTTGTTGTGTTTAAATACAATCCTGTACATAAATATGGCTGCGGCTGTCTACAAAAAAAACTTGCAGGAATTTTAAATGCTGAATTAAATTTCTGGATGGCATGCAAGCAACCTCCAAAAAAAAATGTTGCTGCTGCATCCGTCCTTCTGCTGCAGCAGTTGAAGTTAAAATTCAACAACACATGGTTTAATAAGTGAGGGTGTAAAGGTAACTTTTTGTCGATAGTACTGGATTAAGATCATCTATTCATTTTTGTAGGGTCTTATGGTGTTTGGTTTTTAGTTTTGGGTTGGGCTTATTGAGTCTAAGATAGTTTTTGAGTGAAAAAATTGCTATCAGGTATTAAAAAAATTTGGTTCTTTTGTCAAAATTTATGAGCTTGCTAGGAAATACAAAACTGACAATGGTTGTATCTTAAATTTGTGGAAAATAATTTGAAATGAAACCTTTTTGTTTAGGTTGTTGCAGCAGGTGCAAACCCCATTCAAATTACTAGGGGCATTGACAAGACAATAAAGGCCCTTGTTTCGAACTCAAAATTTTGTCAAAGGAGGTAAACGCTTGCCTTTTGAGTAGGCTGGTTTTCCTTTTTGCTGATGGTTTGGTGTATCTAATTGAATTAGTTGCCTAAGGTATTTTTTGTTGCAAACTCCTTTTCATTTTTCATACAGTATTGGCCTTATGGAATACATTTGATTGTGTGGTCTTGTTAGATCTACAACATTTGTAGTTGTTTATTCTTATGGCTGAGGTGCACTTTTATTATGGAAATAGTTGATGCAATATTGTCATTTAATCCTTACTGTAGGGTAGCATGTTGAGAAGTTTCTTGTGAAAAATTTGGTATTCAAAATGACACTTGATCCTATACAACATCATGCACTTGAATTCAAAATTCATATTCAAAGTGTGCTAGACAATTCTTGCAAAATTTCAAATATTTATGTTGTTTTAAACCATTATCTTTTTCATGTATTGGATGCTGAAAATGTGAAAAAGAATTTGGTATGAAACCAATTGGTGAATAATTTCCAGCAAAACAACTACTTCCAAGACATGATTTAGAAGTATAACATATGTACTTATGAAGCATAGAAATATATCCTTGATGCATTGTCAATGTTTGGCTAGGGTTATTTTTGGAGAAAATAACTCCTTATTCCTAGAATAGTGATCTTCAATACAAGTAAATGCCAGAGAAGAGAGATCATCGTGTAACATAAACCTATTAACAAAAGTGAACAGGGAATGATTATTAATTATGGCATACTAAGTTGTCAGTGATTTTGACTATTTGTCTTTAACATGTAAAAATGTTAAATTCCAAGCTTACATCATCATGGTTTGGCATCATGAGCTTGACTAATTGTCCACCATGCTCATAATTTCATTGTTGTATTCATATCTATAAACAACGTTTCAAATAATAATAAAAAATTTCTATAAGAAAAATCCAGACCTCCATGCTGCTGCTCCTTGTGAGACAAAGTCAAAATTGCATTACACAATCTAACACATAAGAATCTCCTATATCCCGGTGGTATGTATCCAAATTCTTATAATAGTGTCTTCAAGACTTATGTTGACATTGCCAATGAGATATTTAAGCAATGAAAGATGGAGCCTTATTCATTGTTGTATATGTAACAGTATTTTATTAATATAAAGATTGATGGTTTTGTCTTTCTGAAAATGAAATGTAAAAATAATTTATTGTGGTCAATTGAAAAGTTTTTTTTTTTAAAGCTTTTCATTATGGAAGGGCGACATAGATATATGCCCTTCTAATTGAAATTCAGACCTACCCTTCAAATTTGATCACTGTGTGGGACCTTAACAAACAATAAAACTATTCCACCGCGCATTATATAAAACATATAACAAAACCTTTGTCAAAACTTCAAATGAACCCTTTAGCTGTGGGTATTTCATCACGAATTGATCATTTTACCATGTACCTTCTTCTAGAGGAATATTCTTCCACTTGATTAGGTACTTCATAATGGTTATATGTCAAAGAGATACATAATGTTTATCTATAACTTTTTGTGGTTCAATAATCAACTTTCATTCTTCATCTAATTTTGGAAGTTCTATTTACATTGGCATATTTTTTCCCAAAACCTTTTTTAGGCAAGATACATGAAAAACCTTATGAATACAAGAAGAAGGAAAATATAACTTCTATACCACTTGTGCAATCCTATGAATAATTATTTAGGGCCATAACATTTTTGAGCTAATTCTTTATTCTTATTTTTCTTGAATGAAGATTGCTTATAATGCTATAATCTAAAAAATACCCAATTACCCTCCTCAAATTATCTTTCACTTAAATGTTGTTCCCCTTGTTGTTTTATCATGTTTCATGTCATTTGAAGGTTTTCCATAATAATTTTCAAAGTTTCTTTAGTATTTTTCATATCTGACTCTGTTTCCTGTACTTTGGACTTATCTTGCAAAAAGTATGAGATACTAGGAGTTGGATATCCATAAAGGGCCTTAAATGGGGAAATTTTATTAGATGTGTGATAGGTAGTATGATAGTATCATATTACCATTCTTCCTTGAGGAACCCACTTCATCCATTAAGATTGCTTTTCTAAAGAGTAACATTGTAGATAACCTTAAAAACATTTGTTAACTATTTTTGTTTTACCATTTGATTGTGTTTGATATGTAGAACTCATGGCAGCTAGTGTTTCTCCACTCATATTAAATAATTATTTCCAAAATTTTCTTGTTACTATTACTTTAGGAAAACCATGAAGACTATGAATTTCTTTCATGGACACTTTTGCCACTTGGC